>JALMLS010000371.1:0-73455 GCA_038496445.1 Trichosphaerium sp. ATCC 40318 | reverse complement strand
ATTACTTTGAACAAAAGTGAAGCAAGTCAACTGCTTTAGTAGTGGCCTTAACCTTTGAATATTTCTTGACAAGAAAACCAGCGCTGTCAACATTGTTGCCGTATATCAATATTGGAATTTTCTTCCACTTCTTTTTCTCCCTGACAACTCTAAAAAACGGAAAATAAGCAACCAGCTCTTTGTGCGCTTTTTTTGAATCAAGAACGCATATAAAAATTGATGGGTAAACGTACTTGACAAGATTATTGGCAGCATCTTGCTTTCCATCATTCGCTCTGTACTGATTTGTAATGACCTTTATTTTTTTAATATTACTGGCAGCATACTGCTTCAAAAATGCTATCAATTCCGTGATTGACGTCATGGGTATGACCTACATACAAATACATTACTAATCAACTTATGTTCATATCAGGGCTCACCTTGACACTCGCTTTAGGATCCTTCTCCAACATTTTTACAGTGAACTTATTCTCATCAGCTAGATTATCATCCACCTAAAAAAGCAGTTCAACACAAAGTCGTGGCAAAAAGTGTGGCCAGTATTCGATCAAGACCATCTCTTCTTGCTGTACGTACCCACAAAACCAAGTTTCTACAATCTCGCCAGCTAAGTTCGAATGTATCAAACGTATTGGTGCCACTCCTAGTGTAGTACACCAAGTATCGCGGCAGTATCTAAATAGCCATTAATTCCAAGAAGGTGTGCGTTTAACTATTTCTTACTTGGTCTTTGTTGAATACTACAACTTCATCTGCGTCAGGTTCTTCAGCAGGACGACATGGCATATACATCATATCATTACCAGCCTTTTTAACAACAACATAATGAGAGTCATAGCCAGCCTTGCATGGCTTTCCAAGTAACGTATTTGGATCATTAGGATCCGGTGTCTCAATGACAGGATACGGTTTACCCATAATCAACCACTAAAGAACAGCATTAGCTAAGAAAGGGAGGGAGGGTGTCTTTTTTTGTTTTTCGATAAAAGTCGTCGTACAGATATGAGGAGACAGTGTTGACCTGTCTTTTGCTTTAGTTCAGCGTATTTGGATCCTACACGTGATTTAGGGCTTAGAATAACTTGAAAGAATATAACCATACCATACGTTGGCGATTGCGTAAAGTATATGCCTTTACCTACCAAAGACTATCAGTGACATGTTTGACATTCTGCCAATTAATAAGTACCAAAATAACCAGGATCTGTCTGATTATTGAGCTCTCGAGGCTCCAAAAAATTATTCTCAGCGATTTTAAACGATGATTCCTATAACCTCTTTATTAGTAAAGCCTTCTTAGACTTAGAATATGCGTAAAAATACCTCTGTGGTGCCATGAAACCTACACAAAGAAAAAACTAAGAAAAAAAGTCAAAAAGACCGAAAAAGGTACGCACCCTGGCAATAAATTCACTTGTTCATTCCCAGACCCACGCATAGCGTAACTATCTAACTTTTCAAGTATCCTAAATAAAAAAAATTTGAATATGGCGTTGTTAGAAAGTTGTCTAAGAACCATTGTTTCCAAGCCTTCTTTGCACCTAAACTTTGCTTAGCATCGTCACACCTTGTTAGCTAGTACATACCATCATCTGTCGAATCCTCAATATCATTTGGATCATGTTGGTCAACAACACGTGATATAACACGTTGATAAAAAGCATGAAACTTATTTTCAAGCATAGGATTGTGAAAGAACACAACCTTATCAAGCTTAAAGAATGATGCATTGTCAACACCAACAAACTGGTAGAACATATCTCGAGCACGTAGGTACTCGCTTTTTCTCTCTTTTATAGCTTCACACTGCTCTAGAACAGTATACTTCAACTGAGGCTGTTGTTGCCATACTCCTTTTTCAAAGAAAGAGACGCCTTAATTGAAATGACATTAATGACTTAAACTACAGTCTGTTTGAAAAGAAAACAATGTAATACCTCCTTTTGGACTCCATAATTTAGGTACAACTCCTTCAAGAGTTTCAATAGGAACACCTTGATCAACAGTCTGTTCTGTAAGCGTTGTTGTAGAAGATTTACAAACATGGCTTCTATCGAATGACTGGAACGTCCCTGATACCGTACACGAAGGACAAAGTACATCAAAAGATGCTCTCTTCAATTGAGGAATAAATGCATATAGCGTAGAAAGCTAAAACAAAACCAAAGTTAAGAATAAAAAAGAACAATAAAAAAGAGTACGAAAATGAGAAAAATAGGAAGTACCCAAGTTGTTGGATCAGTACCCCGCACCATCATAATGATGGAATCTACTGAGTGGTATAATAACACCATATTACCTTGTTTATCTGCGAGGACCATAGAGTTCAAGAAAAGCTTGTACTTGAAGTCGTGAAAATCTGCGAGGAAAAAAAGTAAATCTCTGCAAAAAACGCTTTCAATCCTTTTGCTTACCTCTCAGTTCAACTTGCATCGAGTTAAAAAAATCGCTGGTAATACTAACATCTTCGCTGGACTTAAGTCTAGCCGTCCAAAGACGTAACCCCTCACGATCACCTACTACAGGAGGTAGATAGGCCATTTCAGCTTTTGGTCGGAGCATTGGAAACATGTATCCAGGTCTTCCGTAACATATCTATCGATCAATAAGTACACGATTCCACTCTTATCACTTCAAGCGTACCTCCTCTTGCGGTGACAGCATATAACAGATCTTGAGCTGCTCCATAAAGTTGAGAATCGATAAGCAAATGAGCCGGCTGTATGGTTCTCCATCAGTAGTAGGAACACGTTGCAAACGTTTTACAGCATCCTCTAAAGATACTATTGGATTCCTCATACCACCACAGCCTCCTTTCTGCTCCTGAAGTCGATTGATATGTGTATCAGGTCCAATAAAACTGCTCAAGATTTTAGACATGATAGCTGGCTTTGTACAAATTATAGCAGTCGTCTAAAACCAAAAAAATGAGAAGGAGGGATGAACCAAAAACAAAACAGTTAATCCGTACAGTATCTAGCATTAGCACTCCAGTGTTATGCAAGTACTCAAGGTATGTCGCAAACTCAAGTTTAGTTAACCTGTTCCAATCAGTATGGCTCTTTTTGAACTCTTTCTTGCAGATGTCTTTAAAGTCGGAGCTAAAAAGAGAACTTAGAAAAGCAATCAAAACAACAAGACGCTGAGGCGAACTACAACCGGTCTTGCCAAACACGTACACACTCGTAAATACTCTACAATGATTTCCTTGTGAAGCAGTATCTGCAATGACTTGACATAAATTTGCAACCTAGTTGAGGAGTGAGTGATTTTCAGTTTTTTCCATTCCAAAAAAATAACATTTTTACATACCTTCGGAAATGGCTTCATACTTTTATACACTTCAGCTATGTGTCCCTTCATTTGTGTAACTCCCTCACCTACAGCATGTTAATCAAGGACGTTACCAAAAGGTGAAGCGCAGTACCAGTTATTGAAGAGACGAACGAAATTGTATGGTTTGTAAATTCTGTTTCCTGACTCAAGAATGCTTTTAGATCAGTGCGGAGGGTATCGATTGTATTACGATTATTGACTTCGTCTATCTTTGTTCCAACAAAAAAAATAGCATTGAGTGTTGTGCTAGGTAGTTTACCACGTAGTAAAGCAAGCCAATGCTTAATTTGTTTCATAGCAACCTCAAATTGTTGTGATGAATCGAACTAAGAATACCATGAGTTGGCGAAGAGAGAAAATGATGAACAAAACAGATTTTGGATAAAAATGCGATCCACTCTTGATCAAGCACGTGACAATAGATGCTAGAGTTTCTATGCGTACCACTATGATGTAGATTGAGTACTCTGCGGATATAAAGTGCTTATGGACAGATAAATACTCAAGCTGTCCAGCAAAGTCATAAACAGTGAATTTATTGGATCGTATGCTACAACAAACCATTAATCTAACCGAACATGCAGACAGGCAAAGAACAGATTTAGTTCATCAAAAAGTCAAAACAACGTTTACCTTAGAAAACTACTATCAAAACCAATAGTAGACTGTGTAATTGTATTCTTTTTTTTTTTCAAAAAGTTGATGAGTGAGGTTTTACCGCAACCGCCATGACCAAGAACTAAAATGATTCATGTCAGCCATTTATCACTGTAGACTTAAAAAAAAACATCTAGAAGTGTAGTACCAAGTAATTTGAGCGTATGATGCCTTGTTGTAGTCAATGGAGGATATAATTTCGGTTTAGATTCAACCCAATTTCTGTAATAATCAAGGAAGTCTGCCTCGTGCTTCAAATTGGATTCATACAGAATAACGCCTATTATCTGAGTTCTCACAGACTTTATTGACTTATTAGGCCAATCGATAATATGGCCAGACAACCAACGCGCCATAGATATCTCTAAATAAAGAATGGGCTTCAGAACTGAAAAATATCTTTTGGCTTACCTTGTAAAATAGGAATCTTGCTATTAGGTTCCCGTAGCATAATAAATATTGGAGAGGACGATGAAAACGTATGTTGTACATAACCATATACCCACTGATACTCTACAGATGATATATGAAGAATGACAACATCAGCTTTAGAATATTGAAACTTTGCTGTTCCAGAGTTCAAATTTATAACACGAACATGACTCTGAGGCCGATTGTTATTGTTTCCGAATGGAAACCTAAGGCTCTTGAACTCGCTCTCAGCATGATAACACAGGTCAGCAATCTTGGTAGGCTTGTCTGTGAATACAAACACCTGAGCCATAGCATCTGTCATTATCTTTTCGTTGACCTTTGGCGGCAACGACGTTTCTTCCGCCAACGCTACAGAAAACAATTGTCAGTTCGCAACGATATTTTGGAAGGTCACACGTACGTCCTCGCAAGTGCTTCAAAATACGATGAGCCACGCTGTTTTCGTAAGGAATCAGTGGTTTTGGAAGACGCTTCAGCCCTTGTTTCTGAGCTTTGTCTGTGATTTCCATCCTCAGAAGATTTCTCTTTGATATCTTTAACCGTAGTTTTGGGTTCTCTATCTTCTTTATCGTTGGTTGACTTCTTATAGAGTTTATTTGTTTGACAATAGCCTCGAAAGGTTCTTCCACATTAGTCTAAAGATCAAAAGAAGTGAACAAAATGAATAATATTCGAAAGAAAAAAGTACCCAAGTGTCGCCGTCAGCCTCAAAATACGGAATACCTCTATCGCAAACACCTGCAGCAAATGCTTTACCTTCTTGCTTTGATACTTCTCTGTCGCCTACTTCACTACGAGAGTAACAGCAACCGACAATGACCTACGTAAAAATCAACGAAAGAGTCTAATTAAATTAATAAAATATCGGGTTTTTACGGCGTGTTGTTCAAGAGAAATAAAAACACTTGTAGGTCACGTAAGCGTTATAACGTACAACTGGTATATCCCTACTGTCTTTACAATTAAACATCATGTTCAACTGAAACTTAAGTCCTTCAAGGCTTGTCCTTGACCTCACATTGTAGAAAAAAATAAAACCTTCACCGTTCTTAAACCACATTTCTCGCATTGACCTTTCGCTGTGAGTAAGAAATATATCATAATCTTTCATATTAAAGATATAAAAGATACTCAGACGTACGAGAATTCATCCTGAAATGAAAGAAAAGTCAGAATTAGCTGAACATAAAAAAAGAAAAAAAGGGTTGTTCCAAAAATAACTTTTCTTGTTTTACACTAAAAAACTTGGTTCATACCTGTTCGGCTGTGTCCGTTATTATCAAATTACAAAGTTTATCATCTACTTTTATAGATTTGGTATAGTTTTCTTCTATTATAGGGTCATACTGCTCGTCAAGTTAGTTTTTTTGAAAAAAAGCGCCGAAATAATATTTTTGTTTTGAAACGAAACGACGCGGCTGACCTGTACTTGTTGCGTCTCCGTTACGAAAGAGCTGACCAATGACGTTTTTAAAAATGTTTGGCCTACGCAAACAATCTTGTACTCCAACGGGTCACCTAAAGTGCTGTGGTAAGTCTCTAGATAGGATATGATTCTCGTCGAAACGCCATTTGTAGTTTGGCCGACACCAACTCATTTAACGTGCCGTTTGAACGTTATAGGCGGTGGTATTGTTAACAAGCGTACCGTTAGAAGCTTCTGTCATTTGACAGGCTGGTTTTGTTTATGTTGCGCGATTTGACGTACAATTGAATTCAACCTTCTTGTGGTCGCTCTAGCAAATAGCTGTTCATTGTTTACGTGCGTTAATGCCTTAAGAGCTATGTTTAAGTTGGTTTCCAAGCGTAAATCTGTCTAAACGGCACGCAGAATACCATGGCCAACACAACAACTACTTACACAGTCGAGGTATTGAAATACGCGTGTAAATACAAGTTTGTAACTTTTCTAGGTTGGGTCGTCAAAATTTTCGTGTGATTTGTCTCCTGAGTCAACCATTGGAGATTTGGAGACCTCCATTCAAAAGTACGTGAACGCTGTCAGTAACCAAAAAAAAAGCAAAAATTTCTTTGAACTCAACCGTTTACGTGGCGCGTAGACTTGCTACAGACGCCGGATTAAACGTGAAAATTACAGAACTGAAGTTAAAAGCTGATGACGCCTTTCTTTTCAACGAAGATATCTTGGAAGACGCTATTATGGAGGCTGACGAGGTTGTAGCAGTTTTCGACGAAGGTACAAATAAAACAAACCAACTTACATTTCTGTTACGTCAAAACGGAAACTAATCACACCAGGCGCAACCGCAGAGCCTAAAAAAGAGGAACAGACCTCATGTGAAGTTGACCCAAACGCGCCCGAACTAGAACCAGGTACAAACAACATTACAACATCACCATTGGAGCAATTTATCATTAACCTTTTCACAGAATTGCAAATTCTTGCTTCCCAGCCATCCAACGAACCCATTACCATCAAATATCGTTGTTCATACCATGAGACTGTCCAAGAGATAACTGTAACCTTGGGCCATACACTACGAGCTCTGAAAGATGCAATCCAAACAGCTGAACAGGCTAGATTCGAAGTACACGCGAACAGTAGTCTTTTTTTGTACTCACTTTTTTACGAAAGGGAACTGATTTAGTTGTTGACTTGCACCTCGCTGCACATCCTATACTTGTAACCGATAAAACTGAACAGATGACTTTGGGTCAGTTCGGATTTGCGCGTTTGCTTCAAAGCAAGGAAGAATTAAACCCAGCTGCTCCTTGGGATGACCCAAGTATACTTTTTGTATCTTTCCGAAGGTACGGTAAAAAGACCACAAGCTTACTTGTTTTGGGCTTATACTTCGTTTTAGATACACTGGCGAGAGCGCGGATAATTTCAGACATGTACAAACTCCTCAAGGTCATAGATTCCAAGCTGATGTAGCTTGGCAACCAGCTCTTGTTGAGCAATCAAAATCTGGAATGATTTGTTTCCTATCTTCTCTCTATGTACTTACAGCTCATCTTGATGGTGCAAAATCGTTTTTGGGCCACTTTGCTAGGAGAATTCAGTTCCCTCCAGCCATCCTTGCCTTAAAGTAAGTGAATATAAAAAAAAAAAGTTGCTACTTTTTCCGTTTGTTTTAACGTCTATTTCCTAGGTATCTCATCCAAAAGAAAAAGCTATACGCTGAGCAAAAGGCTGCCCTTGCTTCTGCTTTTTATAATTTTGCAAGAAAATTAGTTCCATCCAAGAGCACGTGGCTTCGTTTCTATTTTTGTTTTTTACTCTATTTTCAATTCTAGTTCCTATTTGTTAGTTCCTTCCTTTCTCTTTTTTATGTTTCTACTTACACTCGCATTTAGTTTCTGATGAAAAACTCTTTGAAAGAAGTGCTACACTTTGGGGTTTCTTTGACACTTACGCTGAGTCAAATGACAAGAAGAGATGCAGTAAATTTACGCAAGGTAAAAGTGGAGTATAATTTTTTTCCTTGCTGAAATTTGGGTACTAGTGTCTCTTGCTGATAGCATAACCTACGCCAGAATGACAGATCCTGTCCGAATTAAGGAATCAACTAAAAACAAGTTGTACAATAGACCAAGTTTACTAGAACGTATGGAAGGTGGTAGCATGTTCATAAGCGGGTTAGTAATTTTTTTTCGATACCCTTTTTTTTTCTGACGATTTTTTTCAGGTCTCCTTATTCCAAACTCGCGAAAGAAGATCTTATTCCTGACACATACTACTGCACATTACTACTATGCCATCCTCTTGGCGATGATATTTTTGTTTTATCTCCTCCTGAAGTTGGTATGGAATCTGTTTTTTGATTAACTGAATCATAACCTGACTTATGCTTTAATTCAGAGGAAAAAGAGGGCGATGATAAAGATGACATGGACGAAGACATTCCTACCGGTCTTCAGTACGATTGGGGAAAATTACAGCGTCGTGTAAACAAAGAGGTCACAACCATGCGTATAATACCTCCTCTATCACTTAAACGTGCGAGGCCACCTTGTTTGTCACGAAACAAGGAAGGCTATGTGAACGTGAGTAGACAGGTCTCGAGCTTTTTACATTAACAGTTTTTTTCAGGTCTACACTGGCCCTGAGCCGTGCAGTGTTGGTACAATCCTTCTTTTCGATCCTGAGACTGGAGACAGCACTGGCGCAAATGCTAATATGATCGCCAAGGTATGATATCGCTAGTTTTTTTTGAATCTTGTTAAGCTGGTTTCTTTAGAAGCTAACGAACTCTAATGTTGATGATATGGAATTTATTGATGACCGTGAAGTAAAGGAAGCTATTCTTGTGTGCCTTGATATCAGCTCTTCAATGAACGGAAAAGCTTGGGATCAAGATGAAGTTGATTCTGGTATAACGTTTGCTAAGGATGAGATCGAGACTGAGATTGCTCGTCTTAGAAGCCATGAATACATTGACCATTGGAGAATAATAGCTAAACGCCAAGTACGTTACCCTTTGTTACATTGTGATAGGGTTGCTTACGTTCGTATTAGTGGAGTTCTAGCAAAATATTAAGCGAAATCGCTTCTCGCTCTGTTTTCCTTGCACACTTGGTTAAAACATATAGAACGCGTGTGTTAGAGATAATTAAAGAAGATCCAACCAAAACTATTAAATTCCTTCAAGAAGATGGTAAGTATCATCACGTCACAAATAACGTGTAGCTTATTCGTTTTGTAGATGAAGAGGAAGAACAAGAAGACGCTGGAGAAGATCTTGTACCAGAAAATCCTATTCAAATCTTCATAAGAACCCTAACAGGTAAAACAATAACTGTTGAAGTAGATTTGAGTTGGACAGTTGCACAGGTACGTAGCCAATCTCAAAATAAATGAGAAATACTAAAGAACGCGTAGCTGAAATCTTTGGTAAACAAAAAAATGAGCTCAATGCCTAATATGCCTATGCGTTTAATATACGCTGGTCGTCAAATGATTGACGAAAATGTATTGACGGATTATAATATCTCAAGGAACGCAACCATTCACCATCTCATGAGCTTTGGTGGCTTCAGCCAATCCAAAAAGAAACTCAAGATTAAGAGCATGCATGGTACAATGTTTGATGTCACAGTATCAACAAGCTTAACCGTACGTGACTTAGTGTGGTTGTTAAGCTAACTCTAGTTGTTTTTAAGACATACGAATTGAAGTTACTAATTTGGCACAAACTCGGTCTCATCCAACCAAAATCGTTTTCACTATGGACCAATATGAGGTACACAGTGCCTACATGCACTTGAACTTACCCTTACTTAGAAAAATTGGAGATGGATGGTACACTGGTACTCTCTTCCATGACAACCAAAAAATCAGTAGATACCCTCTTGGTGGTGTAATTGAGATGAAAGCACCACACGATGAGTACTAGACAACAGGTTGTCTGGTTTGCGGGCTGATTTAATTTTTTAGGAACGAGGCGCGCTTGACACGTATGGAGACTGTAAAACAACTGTTCCATGCCTTCATCAACAGGTCTCAAGCTTATGATTACCCTAATCATATTGGATTAATTCTTTTTGGAAATGATGTTGATTACTCGTGTAAATTAACACCTCTGTACGTGCAATTACACTTTTTTTTTTCCCAACCAAATTACATCGCAAAAGATGTTTGTTGACTTTTTTCCTTCGCCGAATAGATACGAAATATTCAGAGATCAAGTTGATTCCGCTGATGCTGAGGGTGAAACCAAGCTTTGGGATGCTATTCAAAAAGCTGGAGAAGAGCTTGTTGCATATAAGAAAAAGCACAAGAACGCTAGGTTACGTGTTATGTGTCTTACTGATGGTGAAGACACAAAGTCTTCATCTATTCCATGGAAGGTTGCGCAATACTTACAGGTACACTTTTAGCTGTAAATTTCTTGATTGACATGCTATTGCTTAGGTCAACCGTATTACTTTGGATGCGATTATGATTGGTGAAGGCGCTAAAAACGTCAAGGTACGCAAATTGTTTTGACTTTTTTTTCTCCACATTTCAGTTTGCCTTCCACTTCAAAATAAAAGAGCTTACAGAATTTTATAGTTGCGTGCAATAGCTAAAGCGAGTAACGGTTACGCTTTTGCTCCTGAGAACTTAAAACAAGCTCTTAGGTTGAATGAGCTTGAAACTCTATTGACTTCATATGAGAGACCAGATCAGGTAATTTTTTCATTTTACTGCCTTTTCTGAAAGCCTTACACTTGTTATTTAGGAGGCAATCAAGAATTTTGTATCTAATAGAGGAGATTTACTAAAATTCGGAAATAACTGGAGATTCCCTCTCGATGAGTGCAGTGACACACGTGTTCCTGCAAGGAAGCAACCTACGAACTTGAAAAAACCAGTTCAAACTCTTGAGACTACTTTAAAGAATGCTTCCGAGAAAGATGCGCCAGTAGAGACTAATCGTATTCGTCGATTAATGAAGGAGTTGACAAAACTCATGAAAGGTAAGAACAAGAAAACACTTTTTTTTTTTTTTTGCTTTGCAGTTTTTGGATCATGTTTTGACGTGTTGTTTTAGCGAAGCATCCTGCTTTCGATATATATCCTTGTCAAGAGGATATTGGTTTCTGGAGAGTTATTATGGAAGCGCCAGAGGCATCACCATATAAGAATGGAACGTACTTGTTGTACTGTCAGTTCCCTGAAGACTACCCAATGTCTGCTCCTGAAATGAGGTTCATTACACCAATACGTCATTGTAACGTCAACCAATACGGTGCGATAATATATACACGAGCGATTACTCTAACCTCCTACTTTTAGGTAAAATATGTCACTCTATTTTCACAAGGTAAGCAAATTCGCTCGTTTTTTTATCTAACTTTTTTTCATAGAAATTGGACAGCCGACACTGCTATGACTACCGTGTTGAATTGTGTTTATGGATTGCTTCTTAACCCAGACGTTGACGATCCTTTGGATTCTACTCTTGCGTTACAGTACTTTGCTGCTACTGGTAGCTACGAAGCGCTCATTATGCAGCACGTCAATCGTTATGCTATCCATAAGGACAGAATAGCTTTTAAAATTGAGTTCCTTAACGCTGAGGAATACGATGATGAAGAAGAAGGTTCCGCTTCTCAAGGAGGTATTAACGTTCCTGAACCTCATTGGTTCTACAAGGATGACTCCCAATGGAATGAGTATGGACCAGCTGACAACAAAGCGGTACAACTTCGTTAACTTTTTTTTCGTCGTAACTGATTTTTTCTTAGTTGGAAGATGGATACAAAGAAGGCAAAGTAGTTATCACTGTACGTTTTGTAAGTATAATTTCTTCTTAATAATCTCACATAGGTTGTTGGAGGACGTTATACTGCAAATTTAAAGACAATGACACAACAGAGGAAGAGTACAGGGTTCACAAGACAAATAGGTAAAAAACACTTTCTATTTAAAAAACGAGGAAATGGTTTTTGAAGTCTTTTGCTTATTTTTTGTCGTAGCACGTGGTTCATGGTTTTGGCTTGAAGATAACGGTTCTTACCAACCTTATGCAGCGAAATCTACTACTATTCTTGAGAATGGATACCAGAATAAGCGCTTTGGGGAGAAGATACCTACAGGAGATGGAGTTCGTTATGTTCTGTTAAACAAGGACGGAACAGGTATACAGTACAGATACACCGGTGGAAATGCGAATGGTAGGACCATTATAAGAGGATACAGAGGAAAATCGTTTGCAAAGCAACTAAATGCTGCTCATTCTGAGCCTCACTAAACCCAAGATTCTCTCAACTTTAGCCAGCTTGTTTGTGTTTAAACAATAAAAAAACCATTTCCAAAAAAAGAAACGAGATTGGATCTGTGGATTTTTTTTTCTTTCGAAGGTCATGGAAATTCGTCGTGGAGGGGAACGCTGAAAACGCCGAATAGGTCTCGGAAAACAACGCCTTAGCGGTTATAAACGCGATACAGATAAATAAAGGCAGTTTTGGTAAAAAAAAACGGTTGGATTTTTGATACTATTTCTATTTATATTCAATACGCGTGGACGCAATAAAATACTGTGACGGGTCTTTCAAGAGCGTATTAGGTCCAACGAGTAGTTATTCGTGCACTTTCAACAACGAAAAAGCAGCCCAAAGCACAGAAACAACAAACCAATAATCGTGTTGGAGGTTTTTTTTTCAAACCGACAACCTCAGTACACAACGGGTATGTAGATAGCTACGATTGTTACAACAGTGTTCTAGGTGCCTTGAAAACTGAATATTTTCGCTATAGACCTCCAGTCTTACAACCGTGTAGCCTAATATAGCATAAAAGAAGAAAGTACTTTGAGGCACCAATCCAAAAAAACTAAAATTCTGCCAAAAAAGGCAGGTACAAAGAATTTTTGTGTGATGTGCCCTAGAAGTCGCTTCTCTTACCCCTTGTCAGGTCTTCTATCACGTAACCCCTATGAAAAATGCGTAAAAAACATAGCATAGGCAGTGTTAATCGATCTGCAGCTTGAAAGATGTGATGATGTAACTACATCATGCATTGTCAAATACTTCTGTTCTGTACACCACAGCTGCATACTGCAGTATGGTGAATAAATGGTTCATATTTGACGTTGCAGGACCATCAACCTGCAGAGACTACATTCAATGCATTTAGCCTCCTTGGGAACAAGACATGTCTTAAGTACCTTGGTGGGGATGAGCACACTGTACTCTACACACTTTACCACAACCAAATATTTGGTTGTGTTGTAACTGTTCTCTTCTATCATTATAACACCCACCGCAGGTGTAGAAATGTTAATCGAGTTCTGGGTTACAGACATAGTACCCTAACAAGTACATGTCATCAGTTGCCTCAACATCTTTTATGATGTAGGGGTGCTACAACTTTTACCCACAAGGAACGGCACTTGTCCAAGTACTTATGGGAGGAAAGACTCCAATGTGTCAAGAGTGATGCCCTTAGTAGGCAACATTTGAAAGCACCAATGCTCTTGTTCTCTTCTAGCATTATAACACACATCCAAAAAAGGAAAAGTGTAGAAATGCTAATCGAGTTCTGAGCAATGTTACACCAATGTGCAAGTCACATGGTTAACATTACACAAGGTATGTGTTAAAGTCCTTAATGGGCTACAACAAACCATATGAACGTATAACTGACCTTTGTTCTCTTCTAACATTATAACACCTACAGCAGGTGTAGAAATGTTAATCGAGTTCTAGAGCTAATACACAGCGTGGCGCTAACTTGCATCACTTCTTCTAGCATTATAACACTTCTTCAAGGAGGTGTAGAAATGCTAATCGGGTGCTAAGCCAGGTAAGCATTTACACAAGGTATGTATTGAAGTCCTCAGTGGGCAACAACTAAACTACCTGTGTATGAAAGTTATTATCTCTTCTAGTATTATAACACTTCCCATCAAGGAGGTGTAGAAATACTAATCGAGATATTGTAACACATCATTACAGTCCTAAGCATGTACAAATGTAACATGCCTGGGTGGATGAAGGGAATCAATGATTCCAACTAAGTAATTCAAGCAACTGTATGACACATCTAGGGAACACCTAAAGGAAAGACAAGTTCTAGTACTTGGGTGGGAACAGATGTGATGCATTGACTCAATTGACGGAAAGGCACTCAAGCCAAGTACATCAACATGAGCATGCAAGTGTTACAACTTCAACCTCGACAAGGAAAGGGACCAGCCAAGTACTTGAGAGGAAAGGTAATTCATACGCTGTGTAACACATCTAGGTAACACCTAAAGGAAAGACAAGTTCTATTACTTGGGTGGGTAATAGATGTGGATGGTCTGAATGGCAATGGCAGATTAAAGGAAAAGGCAGTCAACCCAAGTACGTTTAGGTAGTGGTACACCTTCTAACTCATCTAGCAAAACAAGACGGAAATGGTTGGGCATTACAAAAGGTATGTAGTGAAGCCCTTGTGGATGTATGACTAACCTTTATTTTATACCATAGTAGCGCACTTAAAGGATGGGAGGATCGCACTTGGACAAAGGTACAGCCTGCTGACTGACGTTTAGGTCAAATACAAGATGTAGGAGTTCTATGAGGAGGTACAAGTTCATTTGCTAACTAACTGCGCTATACACACTAATGATGAAGGTGTGTATAGCCAATTGATCCAGGGAATGCAGTTTTAGGTACTAGCACACAAGATGTCGGAGTTAGTTCATTTGCTAACTTAGCTGCGCTATACACACTACTGATGAAGGTGTGTATAGCCAATTGATCCAGGGAATGCAGTTTTAGGTACTAGCACACAAGATGTCGGAGTTCAATGAGGAGGTGCAAGTTCATTTGCTAACTAACTGCGCTATACACACTAATGATGAAGGTGTGTATAGCCAATTGATCCAGGGATATGCAGTTTTAGGTACTAGCACACAAGATGTCGGAGTTAGTTCATTTGCTAACTTAACTGCGCTATACACACTATTGATGAAGGTGTGTATAGCCAATTGATCCAGGGTTATGCAGTTTTAGGTGCTCATCTTATGAGCAGATGTAGATGTCAGGTGGTTCTATTATTGGCGCTAACTACATATGGGTAGGTTGTGGTGCAATAGGTGCTAACTTAGGTACTAGCACAAGATGAGGTGTTCAATGAGGAGGTACAAGTTCATTTGCTAACTAACTGCGCTATACACACTAATGATGAAGGTGTGTATAGCCAATTGATCCAGGGATATGCAGTTTTAGGTGCTCATCTTATGAGCAGATGTATATGTCAGGTGGTTCTATTATTGGCATTAACTATAAACATGAGGGTAAGTTGTGGTGTAATTGATGGTAACTTCTGTGCAGGTTGGCTAAGAGATGTTGGCAAAGGGATACAGATTTGGGTGCAAGTGGTGGCTTAGCATAAGTACGTGTTTATTGGATGTTTAAAAGTGTATTGACTAACTGTTCTACCTTCGCAACTTGGCTTACAATAGGTAGGTACAAGGTGGGTATAGATTCATAGGATGGTGCGTTAGGCAGGATTCACAGGATGGGGGTATTGGGATTGTTACACCTACTGCTCATTATACGACTGTGGTGGTATCTGTACTGTAGTCTGTTCTTCATCCTCTTAGCACATGCCAGCTGGGTCAGTTTTCACTGGTTGACCGAGTTTAACACGTGTTGAGATGACAAAGGAACAGATTACAGGCGCAGTAGGTGTAACTCACAATAGGTTAGGTACAATGGGATGTGGATGCACAGGATGGGTGCAGTAGATGTAATCATTAGGTAGGATTCACAGATTGGCTTTGGGTGATAAGGGATGATGGCTTGCAGAACGGTACATATGTAGTGTCCTTTAATAACTTACTTTCTATTCTATACATAGGGTTTCGCTGGTTCACACAAGGGGGTTGTTGTAATTAATAAAATCCTTTTTCTTCTATTAATTAACATTTCACAAGTTTTCCTTTTTTTTTTCTTTCATTTAGCAAAAAAGAATGCATCAGTATTCCTTTTTTATTGTTTTGCATGGTTTCTTACAAAGCTTAATGCCTAATAAAACAATGGTCTAAAGTTATCTTGGCTTTGTTTCGCATACAGAACCAGCACATAAAATTGAGAGTGTAAAGTGAAGTAACAACCTTTGCGTGGTTGCGTAAGTATGAGTTGTAAAGAATCTTGTAGAATTGTTAGGTTTCATATATATTTTTGAGTAACTTGCGATTAATGGAGGTACGAACAGTCTTGCAAGTGTAATGCCATTAAACTTACCATGCCAAATTCAACATATAATTGGATTTAATCTGTCCAGTGTACACACAATCAAGCTATCGTAATGTAAACATATCAAAGCGAAGAGTATGTAATACGAAATGTATACACAAATAAAAAAACCACTTAGCCTTTGCTTGGTACAAATAGAAAACATGACTTGTAGAATACAACTTTGTCTTAATCGTAAAGACGAACAGTACATTAGAGTAAAGTGATGATAAGAGCATAAAGTTTTATGCGTTACAAGTCTCGGGAGTGGAGTGATACACAAAGGTTTTAAAGCATAAAGCGCCTTCGGCCTCGTCGATAAGTGGCTTTGTTACAAATTAGGTTATAAGCGAATGTGTTGGTATGTAGAGATCTAAAATGCTGGAATTCGGTTGTGAGCGTGTTTTAGAACACGTGCAAATAAACTGTGACTTAAAGCGATGACTAAACTGGTTACAACAAACGAATACACCAAAACTGTAACCGAACGTCTTTCTTGTTCACTTTACAGTTCAGGTGGTTAGCGGTATCTTTTTTGGATATCCGCGCGTTCTCAGGGTATTATATCGAGCGTCATTAGCGTCTGGAGTGTATAGACGAAGAAACGATGGAAAAAGTAGAAAAACCGAAATGGTTAGTTTTGTCCGTTCGTAACACGTGATAAAATACAGTATTTTACGCTATTATTATAGGCCTAGATGGTTAAAGAAGTTTAAAGCGGAACGAAGCCTATCAATCGAATTAAAACCACCAGCGACTGTTTTACTTAAAAAAAGTAGTGGTGGCGTAAACGTTGATGATGTTATTCTGTTTTTCAAGAAATTAGGCGAAGATAACTTTATAAAGGAGCTACACTTGCCTTCGTATGGATTAGGTCCAAAACTACTAATGACGCTTGGTTCAGAGTGCTTGGCGTTTAACAAAAGATTAAAACTTATAGACTTATCAAGGAATGATATTAAACCTCCTTCATTACTTGCCTTTGCGGAGTATATATCTGGAAAGAATTTCACGCTACAACAAGTACTTATAGAGGAAGTTCATCCAAAAAAAGGAACAGTTATTATGGTATCAGGATCTCTATCATCTAGTAGATCAAGGAAGGAGTCTATGTATATGAGTAAAAAAACAGCAAAAGCTCAACTCGCAGTACGGACCTTGAAGCAAGTTCTAGGCGGAAATAGGCAGGTTATAAAGGTAAAAGAGAAAAAAGTCACGTGTTACTTTGTTTCCAAATTAATCGATCACTAGTGTGCGAGAGGGTTAGTGACTAAGGCTCATTTATTAAAGCGTCATGATATTGAATTAAACGCAATAGACAATGTACTCATAGCACTCAAGGTAGGCACTTAGGGTTTGATTTTGTTCAATCTTTTTTTTTCGTCCCGTTGGTTATAGTCTGAACTGACTTGGACTATAGGGCGGTGGTGTTAAAGAGCTTGTGATAGAAGAGTCAACTTTCACTTATGTACCTTACCCTGCAATATCAGCTCTGATCACTTTAACGCACTTGACATTGAGGGAGTGTGGGCTTATTGAACTACCGATATCTCTGAGACATCTATCGCAATTAAAATCACTGAATGCCTCCTACAACGATATTACGACTGTAGCAGATATGTTCTCATGTCTTCCAGCACTCGAAACAATTAATTTAAGCTACAACAGGAACTTGAAAGACTTGCCAATGTCTCTATTCGTCCATCCGACTCTTTCAAACCTCGCTGTCACAGAATGCCCTTTGGACTTGTTACCTTTTCCAATTCCTCGTGGTATACGAAGTGCACTTGCTAGTCAATCTGATAAAGCGCTATTGAACTATTGTCGCTCAGTATGCGCTACGGCTGAAGTTGGAAATCGGTCACGTTTGGTATTTTTGGGCGACAACAATGTTGGCAAGACGACAACTTTAAACTCTTTGAGCAGTAAACAGATCACTCATTCGTATCAACCACTTTTAATTCTAACTACATATGGGGTCGATACAGGATTACTAGAACTACCTCAAAAAGGTCCAAAAGAGGACAGAGTTGAACATATAACGTGGGACTTTGCAGGTGCGGAAATGATTAAGATTTTTTTTTTTCTTAAACAAGTTGTGACTGACGACAGGTCAAACCGTTTACCACCTTGCTTATAAGATGATGTTGTCACATGAACATTGTGCCGCTGTCATTTGCTTCAATGTAGGTAATGCCGATCTAAATCGGCTGGACTTTTGGATACAGTCCGTACTAGACACTTCTGGCTCAATTCCAATATTCATTGTTGGTACCAAAAAACTTTTTAATCTCAATGTTTATACGTTTTGTCTTACGCCCTTCAGGAACTCATCTAGATGTTGCTAATAAGGTCTATGTTAGTAAACTACATAGCGCACTTGTTTTAAGATATAACGTTGATTCATTTCCTTTCATGGGTGTTTGTTTCGTGTCTAATATGACTGGCAAAGGCATTCCAGGTATTTTTTTTTGTAGAAAATGTTGGAACATGGAGAGTTAACCCTTGATAAATTTAGAGCTTGCGAATCAATTATCCAAGGTATCAAGTGAACTGCCTTTACGAAAAACGATGGGATTGGTGAAAAAAATAGGAATGAATCATTGGAGAATGCAATACTTAGCAACATGTCTCAAACGTGACTTTCAAATACTAAAATTTCAAGTACGTTAAAAAAAAATATAGCCCTAACATTCCATATCCATTTAACACCTTCAAGGAATGGAGAAGATATGCAAAAGGATATGGTGGTATAGATGATGATAATGAGTTATTTTCTATAACAAAATATTTAAGTGACATGGGATACATTGTACGAACAGCTAACTTTTCGTTGGATTTTCGTAAGTTTTTTTTCTAATATGGTTCACCAAGAGATACTATGATGCACCCAATGTTGCGAATTATGTGGTTTTGGACCCTAACGTTATTATGGACGTAGTTGGAGTTTTAATTACTTCAAAAGCAACAGCATTCAACAAAGGGTTCTTGACAACACGTGTACTAATTTTTTTTACTATTTATCTGTACCTGTTTTTACGTATGCTGACTTTGACTGTAGCTTGCATACATTTTAGAGAATTTTGACATTGGCATTTTGTCTTACTTTACAAATTTACTGGCACTTCACAGCGTCTTATATATCGTAAATCCACGCGCATGTGTTCAAGGTGTAGCACCAACTATTGAGGTATACAACAACAGAAATAACTACTCTTTCATTCTTACACGTGTTGTAGAACAACAAACAAATCTTTTTTCCTGCACTTCTAGGTGAAACGTCCAAGAAAGAGCTAGCATCAGCACTCCCAGAGCACGTGTTTTTTTAATAATATGCCTGTATGGATATTTACAGGGCTTGTAGCGATATGACTCAAGTTACTTCTTTGGAAGCTTCAATGAAGGATTCATTGACAGTGTTCCTCCTTGATAAAGGCTGGACAGCAACGGCACGTTTTTAGTTGTTTGTATTTTGTGTTTGTTAATGATAAGTTATATAGCATTTGTGGAGCCGAGCTGCTGTATTTACAAAGCAAAAAGGACATACGATATGCTTGGAGGTTGAAGACACATCTTTACTTGCTTCAGCGTCCAAAAATGCATGCAAAGAGCTATGGGCTACTATTGGCCCAAATGCTAATAAAGTTTAATACAATGTACTTATGCTCACACTGATGAACAAAAACAAGCTCAAAAACAGTATTATCCTTAATCCGTTTATCGATGATCATGGTAACCTGTGTTGTGTCGGGAATAAGTGTGATTGTTTTTACCCAAATCTGTTTTTTTTCTCAATGTTTAAACCCCATATCAAAAGCAATGCTATTCGAGAAGGAAGCTGTCAAAGTATTCGATTTTATTGTCTACGTTTCTGCTACAAGTCAAAAGTAACATTGAATATACTCATTACGGCCACATTAATACTTTTCGTCCTGAGATAAGAGTTTGTTATCAAACACGTGATTTAGTTTTCCTATTTTTTTTTTATTATTTCAACCAGAACTCCTTCGTTGTATACGAGGTGATATTCCAATACTCCATTAGTATTCCACTTCCTGTATGTACCATGCAACTTTCCATTCAAATAAAAACACTCTTCAAACGTGTTTCCTTTCTCAAAACGTGTGACACACATCCCTTCTTTTTTGCCCATCTTGTAAAAGCACTTCCTTTCACATAACTGAGTATTGGACCCAATTGTCCCTGGATTACAAACAAACAACTCTCTTCTCATGCCATCAATACGACCTTCAACAAAAGTACGTTCCTCTCTTAAATCTCCTCTCTCATTAAATATCATCTGCTTACCATGTTGTCTGCCTTCCTTGAATGAGCTCTCTGAAAGAAGATTGCCATTTGAATGAAATATGTGGCTACTGCCATGTTTTACTCCGTTTTTGTACATAGTTTCTGAGCAAAGTTGACCCCATGCATACCACTCAGAGTACAAGCCATCAAGCTTATCATCTCTGTACCAACATTCAATTTTACGTATTTGGTTAAAAACAATCTCTTTACGTCTGAATTTACCGTGCTTCTCAAGCTTATCGTTATACCGACTTGTGTATGCTGTTTCCTTGCTCAAAATTGGCCACATGTTAAAAACGTACTCATCAGCGCTAAATATCATGAAACGCATCTCTACTGGTAGGCTCAGCATGTGAGATTAGTTTTTAAGTAGTTATTGGGAAGATAAGCTTTTTCATCGCATGTTCCGTTTAGAACCTTCTAGAAACTTGAAAAAAAAAGAACAAATGCGCAGTTAAGTTGCAAGGTATTAAGTGATTTAGTGTCAGAATTAATGACTGATATGTCAATCTCATGAGCATCATCCAACGCATTCAGATCCTAATCAGTAATTGTAACGCGTTGTAAAGTAATTGTACACCAGCTAAAGCCTTGAAACCTTCTTCTGTTACATTACAAGAACATGGCGCTAGCCAAACTTTTACATCCACATGAATATGTTGTGAGTGACGGTTTTACAATTTGCTGCGATGCAATTTGTTGATGCCGTTTTGTCTCACCATAAAAGCTAGAGAAAACTGAGAAATTTGTTTTTCAAATACAACTTGTTGAATCTATCCATTTGGAACATCGCTAGGTGCTACAAATCAAAATCTCCTCAAAATCCTGACTCACCACAATTCATGAATGAATACTCATGAATATGCCGTTTGGTGCTATGAATATGAATATTGCTTATAATCATAACGGAAGAGCGTTAGTGTAAGATGAAGTGATACACATCTCAGGCGCCGCAATGTTGTCCCTTTATTGTCAAGATACCATGTACTAAGATACAAATACAGCATTCACTCAAAAATTGTAAGGAAAAAAATCACATGTGTCAACCGTTAGACAGAATTGTTTGAGCAGAATTGTAACTCCTATAATGTACCTCCACAATTATGTGAGTACAATAGCGAATATTGAGCTGCGCTTTCAAAGCTGTTGGTTTTTTAATATTACGGCAATACCCGTTCACTTGCCTGGTAAAATACCACGAACAGCGCTAGGAACAACGTGTCTACGACATGGTTTTATTAAAATGTGCACCCTTACAATTTTTATCGTGTACCAATACAACGTTCACTATGCGAGAATGAACGAAACAGTACTAAAGCTATTAAGAACGTGGATTTTTCCGATTTTTTGTTGCCTTTTCCGCAGCTCGTATTCATTTAGTACGGCTGGATACATGCCTACCGTGCACTAATTGACGTGGAAATATACCTATTTGGTGTTTTTGACAAGTTTGGGGCACGGTGGTTTACCAAATAAAAAACGAAAAGTTTGAACGTTAACACCATTATTCTATAGTCAATTATCATGGCTATTCTTACACCTCAGATCTCACCGGAAAGAAAAAACCCGCGGGACATTTAATTGAAATTAAATGAAGCAGTCAACGGTACCACATTAAATTTCCTAAAAGATTACGAGATCACGTGGCTCTAACATCTATTTGCTCAAAAAGTGGGAACCTTGTGAAGATCAGAAGTAATAGTCTGGATTGACCACAAGCACGTGATTAAAAAGACAGACCTATTTGTAATATCGTTGTAGTAGTAAACGCTAGCAATAATGTGAATGATTGTAAATGTGAAAAAAAAACAGTTAGTTCATAATTCTAACCTTCAAACACGATGCGCACCTTCTTACTCTGTGTTCTCGCGATATCAGCTATACTTGCGTTCAACCTACCTTCAAACGAAAATACTACAGACCCTCAAGTTTCGTACTGCGGTAAATTGAGATGTAAAACTTCCTGCGGGCCTTCATGGAACAAGAAATCAGGCCAAGGAGAAAGATGCTGCCCTGGAAGTCTTGGAACAAAAAACTCTTGTTCGAAGAGCTGCTCTACCTCTGCAAACTGCGTTTGTGATTTAACAGTATCGGCGTATAATCCTTTCTCAAACCATCAATGTTCGTATGCGTCATCACACAAACGAGAGTTAGACAACCTACAGTATAGTCTGGATTCTTTAAAAAAGCTCATGAAGAATGAAGCTGGAGACAAAGGCATCAGTTTCAATTGGTTCTTGTCAAATATTCTCATGGAGCCTTTTAAGAAGGCTTATGATTACGACAGAATAAATCTTGTTGGCTTCCAAGCACTCATGTCACAAGATGACCCTCCACCTCCATCGAACTCGGATTTTGCGGACTTTTTCTTTGGTATCTTCACTGATCTTCTTAAAATGCTTCCAGACGTTGGTGGTACGACCTGTGATAATTCTTTCTTTTACCAAACAAATTATTTTGCTAATTTTTACCTCATCAGGTAAAATTGAGCTTCTTTTGAACTGGTCAAGAAGCTATGCTGAAGTTCAAGGATCCACGGAATATCCATCGAACGCTCATAATTACGATATAGCCTGGAAACAGTTTGTTGTTGCGAGATCACTCACTGTAGTAACACAAATGTCCGCTTTAGAGGATGGACTGTTGAATTACCTCGACAAATTCTACGCAAAGCACAACATTCCAAAATCAGGACTAAAGAATGTAAACTCTGCAGCGTATGGACAATTGGTAAACCTTATCACTTTACTATTCAAACATCAAAAGACAGCAACTCAATCATTTGTAGAACTCCTCGGTACGAATGCGGTTTTTTTCTCTTTTTTTTCCAGTTTATTTCTTGTATTATCACGTGCTTATTTTTTTCTTATAGCCGATTATCTTAACTCTGTTAATGCTGGAATTGTTGTTGCTGCTTGTGATAAATCAGATGAAAAAACTTTTCAATGGCGAATTTCAAAAGTGAACAGCAATGTCGCAATCACCAACAAATTACTTGAACTAACCAACCATTGTATCAACCCTAGCACAAATTTCAAAGACAGTCGCGGTAAATCTGTTAAACAAGCTTTATTTGCATGTACCCCAACTGGACTACCTAGGGGCACAAAATACGTATGAAACAAAAATAAGTTGAAGGTTTTTTTATATTTACTTTTTTTCTTTAGTGGTATGGCGCTTCAAGCGCAAAGACTGCGGCGATTGTTGGCAACATAAAGTCTACTGACTTTAAAGTTTGCAAAAAAACTCTTGAGGCTAAGAACATTGGCGTCTAAATGCTGTAATATCAGTACAATAAAGAAACTGTCAACTCGACTTATCTTCCCAAACAGCCATTTGTGTTATTGCTTCAAAGAACAACGACTTGACGATACCACTACGACCTTTACCGTCTACATAGCTTGGCGTTTCAATCAAAAAGCATACCAGCTTTAGCAGTGCGTTTGTAAGTTAGAAAGCCGCCAGGTTCGTTGTCCGCTTCACAGAAAAAGTCAACTATCTTCTCGGACTGTGCAATTTCGCGAAATTAACAGGGCCCTGTCAATGGGTGATAGTGGAGAAAAAACGCCAGAATTAAAGAGAAAAGCGCTTGTTAGTGAATTAGAGCGTATAAACAAATTAAAAGCAGAAGGCAGGGTTCTAGACGTATGTATGATAATATCAGCACTTCAAACACACTATTAGGCGCCTGAACCATTACGTGCGTTAAAGAAATCTGTAAAAAATGCTATTACGCAACGTCGAGGTACTAAATAAGCTTCGCGACGCGTTTTGTTCTAAAATACAGTAGCGGATGGGCTGTCAACAACAAAACTCACCAAACTCGCATCAACAGTAAAATCTACGCTTAAAAGCGTAAAAAGAGAAGCGAAAGCAGTCCAGAAACTACTTTTGGAGCTATCTGACCAAGACGGTTGGCAAGGTGTCTTTGAAAACGATAAACATGACATGAAGACCATGTACAAGCAAAAAGAAGGTTCCTCCCTGATTACTGTTCGTTGCGATGGTATGCCTGATGAGAAATTTGGAATTTTTTTATTTCGCATGGCTTAATTACCTTTGTTTAATTAAGGCGTGATGAACACAAACATGTTTAATGTTGCAGCTCTACTCATGGAGGTTGATATGTACGATCAGTGGATACCCTGTATAAATGGCGTTGGGCTTACGGTACTTGCCCTATTTTTAACAATAAAGAGTGATAATGGTGGTAGCATTGTTACGAGTTGAAGCACATAAGCCTTTTTAAAAAAATGGCTCAGTTTGTCATTAACCTTCCATGGCCCTTTGCGCCACGTGATATTGTCGGTACCTGCCTCTAAATTATTATTGCATATGTACTAACACCCTGGTAGTGTGTGGATTTGGAGTGGACATCGTAGAGTCAAGTGGTCAATTGCTATGTGTTGTAAAATCAATCGAATCTCCAGACAACCCTTGTAAGATTAATCTACTTAAACATGGTCTGACTCCTAATCCATAGTTTTATCTCCAAACGACATAGTAGAAGAAGATATACCTACGCTAAAGAAAGGAAGAGTGCGTATGGATATTGAAATTGGAGGGTGCGTTGTAGACACCAGTAGCCACGTTTCTCATAATATTGCACAAGATTTTTATTAACGCCTATTGGGCCAAACAAAACAAAGGTGTCTTTGATGGCAAATGGGGATCCCAAGCTTGACTACTTACCTACATGGCTACTCAATTTTGCACTCAAAAGATTTACAGGGCTTGCATTTAACGTACTTGACTATGAAAGCTTGAAGCACTCTTAAACTAATGCGGTTTTTTTAAGCTTCTTGCAGAAAACGCCAAACTCGTTGATGATCCTAATAGCCCGTATAGACAAAGAATGAAAGAAAAACCACAAGTTTATACTCACATGCATACACGCGTGAATAAGCTACTACCAGATATAATCGACCAAGAGCTCGACTTGTTCTTAAAAGACATCAACACATGATCACTCCAATCCAATCCTTACTTAACAAAAAACTACGCAGACCTTGCACTTCCCGATAATCAACAATCACTACGCTTGGTTTAGATGTAGCTATAGTTCGTAGAACTAATGGTCACTGAGATCACTTAACTAGTCCCACCTTAACTAAATAAAATTCCAAATAAAAGGACTTGCACTTACATGGACAATCCCACATTCAAAAACCATCTTGTACCAGTTACCTAATTGTTTGTATTACATAATAAACCGTCTTACATTACGCACAGTCTCTAATATAACATTAGTTGTCACAGCTTGATATTTCGTAGAAATTGACAACTGCAAAAAATGAGGAAAATTGCCGAAATTTCCACGTGAAAATAAAAGAAAAAGTGCAAGTCCATGACAGCAGTTTGTGCTTACGATTTTTTACACCATATACAGCCTCAAGCGCTTTTTAGCTATTGTAAACATGCGGGAGACATCGCACACCGATTTAAGTGGTGGATAATACCGCGTACGGTGTAGTATCGTTTAAAACCTCTAATACAGTATAGCTCTCCTAGTAGCGCGTTTCTTTTACAAAAGAATGGCTAAAAAGTGGGTTTCTAACAACACTGTACTAGAAATGAGGCTTGACGCCGACTTGGTACAAAAATAAGCCTGTCACGTGTCATTGTGTCTAATTTATTCGTTTTTAAGGTGATTGACACTCCACTGGATCCAACTATAGCTAAATTGACTTCAAATAAAATATCCTTGCGTGACCTGGTCGATACAATCGATATAGCGGCAAAGGTACATCTACAGAACCCAAAAAAAAAAAAATCAAAACATCTTTTGAGTTCACCGATTTCACAGGATTCTAGAATTACAGGTCTAGTAGCAAAGTTAGGGTCTCTTAAAATAGGCAATGCAAGTGTTCAGGTACATTACCAGTGTATTAAGCAAGAATTTGTGAAATCACGTTTCCCTGCAATCATCTTTTGTGTTAACGACCAAAAGGAACTTCGAGCTGCTATTAAACGCTTCCGCAAAGCAGGAAAGAAAGCTGTTGCTTTCGCAGAATCCTTCTCGGGTAACGCAATGGCTATGTACGCTTCGCTAGAAAGAGAAATAATGTAAACCCAATAGTGTAACTTTTTTTTAGGTACTATTTAGCATGCTCTTTTGACGAGATTTATATGCCTAAAATCGGTTATGCTTTGGTCACTGGCTTTATGGTTTTACACCCCTTCTTGAAACAAATGCTTGAAAAGCTTGGTATTCAGACAGAAGGAGGTGCAAGAAAGGCATACAAGGTACGTTTTACAAAAAACACCTACAAGGTTCTTGTTGACTAACATAAAAAATTTTAGAATGCGAAAAACTTGTTTTGTGAAGACAAGTTCACAGAGGAACACCGTGAAGTGGTGGAAGCTATAATAAAGGATGTTCAGGGTGTATACTCTAGAGAAATTGCCGAAGACCGTGGTGTTACAGAAGAGGAGGTGTTAACTCTATTCAAAGGTAAACACTCATTCGCATTTCAGTTTGTTTTTACAGCTCTTGACTAGAGGGACCACATACTACACAGTCGATGGTTGAATCTAAGTTCATAGACGGTCTAGCTTATGAAGATGAGGTGAATTTTATATACCACGTGTTAAATGAATTAAACTGAAAGGTGATTTAGGTGTACAATAAGATTCTGAAAAAGAAACTCGGTGTAAAGAAATACAACATGCTCTACATGAACACGTACTTGGCAAAAGTAGGTCGTCCTCAGCGCTCTGTTATTTTCAGTTCTACCAAAGTGGCTTTAATCACAGGTACGTAGAAGCTTATTGAAGGAATCATCTTGTTGCTTGTTTTTTGATGGTCGAAATAGCGGAAGGTAATATTTTACCTGGTAAGAGCAATCCTGTTTACAGCAACAACCCAACGATTGGATCGGATACAACTGCTCTTCAAATAAGAACTGCAGCAAATGACAAGAGGGTTAAAGCTATCATTATGCGTGTTAATTCGGGTGGTGGAAGTGCAGTAGCTTCTGATGTTATAGCAAGAGAAATTGTTCGAGCAAAGCAGAAAGGAAAAAAAGTACAGTATAAAATTTTTCTTTCTTTTTTCCTTTTTTTTTGAAGGTTTTTGACGTGTTCACGGGATATCTACATAGGTAGTTGTGTCATTTGGAAATGTTGCTGCAAGTGGTGGCTATTGGATATCTATGTATGCAGATAGGATCATAGCCCAACCACTTACAATCACTGGATCGATTGGTGTTGTCATTCTTAAATTTGTGATGAGAGATATGTTCCAAAAACTTGGCATAACTTTCGATGATGTCAAGGTACCCCATCAACATCAACCCTAGTGTTTCTTTCAAAAAACCCTCAAACTGATATAACTAGACAAGCGACTCTGCAACTGTATTTTCTGCATTTCACAACCTTAAACCTGCACAAAAGCAAAAATTAGAGGAAATGCTCGACGACTTCTATGACCAGTTCATAGAAAACGTGGCCAAAGGAAGAAACATGTCCGTGGAGGATGTAGAAAAAGGTAAGCGTTTTGAATATAAAGGAATGAAATGTTAATCAAGTACAATTGTAGTGGCTCAAGGTCGCGTTTGGACGGGCTTACAGGCTAAAGAACATGGCTTAGTTGATGATTTGGGTGGTATAGATACGGCTGTAGATCACGTGCGCCAGCTACTAGGTCTCAAAAAAGATGCCAAAGTGATACTTGAACGTACGATGAATGAACCTATAATCAAAGAATGAGAAAAAGAGGTGACTTTACTAACTGTTTATTGTTTGTAGCTATTCCTGGGAAATTTTCTTTGTTGTCTCTTGTTAGTAGAAAGGCCCCAGAGAACAGTAGGCAACAGAAGCCATCACATGTTAGCTTATCAGCAATAATGACACCGTTCACGAGAACGTTCTATATGTTATCCTATTTTAGGTACAAATTTTTTTTTGAACTTCTCTAAAAAATGTTAACATCTGTTTTTCTTAGTTCTGTAATCTCGCCAGTACTTGGTCCTTTGAAAACGCTATGTTCTGCAATAACAACAAACGGACAGGTTGATTCTAGTACAACGTTTGGTGGAGTTTAGTTGACTTGAGATGTTTGACTTTCAAATATTTTTTAGCAACATAACAATCGAGACAGTATTCGTTAGATATGACCCTCCTGCCTTGATAACGCAATCCATTTATTGGCTCACTAAGGGTGATACAGTTAAATAAAATTAAAGTTCAACAACATTCTACAGACTTTGTGAAATCTACGCTTTAGAGTGCTTTTACATTTATGCCTTTTTCTTTTAGAGTATTTATAGTTTCTTTTGAAGTATACCTTTTTGATAGAGTTATTTCACGGACGCTTAACAGCGCTTCAATACCCTTCTCTGTAATCTGCTGACATTCATACAATCGTATTTTTTTTACACGACTGAGAGGAACAAGCCAATCATCTGTTGCATTTGTGGATGACAAATCAATGGTATGTGCACCAGCAAGACTTTTCATACACGACGCAGTAATACTCATACATTGTGATAAATTAATTGTATGAACACCAACTAGTTT
This sequence comes from Trichosphaerium sp. ATCC 40318, assembly GCA_038496445.1. NCBI lineage: Eukaryota > Discosea > Flabellinia > Trichosidae > Trichosphaerium > Trichosphaerium sp. ATCC 40318. The sequence goes on along the minus strand of JALMLS010000371.1, from coordinate 44,517 downwards.
TGATAAGCTCTTGTCTGTGATGAGTTGACAACTACGTAAACTTATTATGTGTGCACCAGCCAATGCTGATACGTCTGTGATAGATGTTCTGTTCAAATATATGGTGTGTACACCGCCCAACGCTGAAATACCTTTATCTGTGATTGGTGTTCCACTTAAATATATTGTATGTACACCAGCCAGTACTGATACATCTGTGACAGATGTTCTGCTCAATAGTATGGTATGTACACCAGCCAATGATGAAACACTTTCATTGTTGACAAAAGTTCCACTTAAATCAATTGTGTGTACTCCAGCTAATGCTGAAACACCTTTGCATGTTATCAGGGCACATCCCTGTAATGATATATTGTGTACTCCAGAAAACATGGACAATATGTCATCTGTAACATTTGAGTGAGCAATATAGACACTTCGTATACCTGCTAGTGCTTTGATACCTGATGCTGTCATTTTGGCGTTTCTCTTCAAAGCAATGTGTTTGAGATGTTTCACTAGTGGTACTACTCCTGCATCTGTAATTTGTGGACATCTTGCCAATACTAAACTATGTACACCACAAATACTCTTTAATCCTGCATCTGTTATGTTCTTGTTTAACATTATTCCTATTTCATGAACACCAGAAAGAAAAGCAAGATCTGTGTCAGTTCCTTTCTTCCAAAATATTATTTTGCTGTTTTTGAGGAGAGGACTTTTTGAAAGAAGGGCACAACTTTCAGTAGAGTTAACTTTGATAACATCGTATCCAACGTGATGGTGAATTATGTCTGATAAACGTCTACAGCTTTGAGAAACAAGAAATCGAGAAGAACGGTCTACAAACGCAAGTAAATGAGCCAGTATCTCTGTTGGTACATCCAAAAGCTCAATATAGTTCAAGTCGCTTGTGGAATGCTTAAACATTTTGGTTTCTTTGTATACGCTCGCCATTAAGCCTAATTGTCGCGATTGTAACAAGGGGTCTGGCCAGGCCGCTAATATTGACAAAAGATGAAAAAATAGGCGATCAAGCCAGTCGCTGAAAGTCAATCACATAAAAAGTTTCCAGCTCTGTTATTATGGCAAATCATTGCGAAACATCGCCAAAAAATGAAAAAACGCCACAGCATCTTCCACCAGAGACATTAACACACATTCTATTTTATTTACAAAAAAACGATCGTATAACAGCTTCTGCTGTTTCTCGCATGTTTAACAATACGTACTAATATTGGATTTGTCTATTTGCGTATGAAAGAACCATTAGATTGTGTTGCTCTAAAAGGTAGCCCATTGCTTAAAAACACTGTGATGAAATGCAATAAGGAATCCTCAGATAATGATTTGGCTTGCCTGGCAGGTGTTCATTCTATTGACCTCAGTGGTTGTAGTCAAATAACAGATGAAGGCATTAAAGCACTTAAGGGCGTTCACGCCATTGACCTCAGTGGTTGTAGTCAAGTAACTGATGAAGGTATTAAAGCACTAAAAGGTGTTCATACCATTAATGTGACACGTACTCTAATAACAGATGCTTCATTAAATACACTGAGTACTGTACACTCAATTGCTATTGCTTACTGTTCGAAAATCACAGCTGAAGGTATAAAAGCACTCAAGGATGTATACTTTGTACATCTTGGCAATACATCCAATGAACACATAAAATCCTTGTCTAATGTCAAGCACCTCAGACTGAATCATAGCAAGAATATAACAGAAGCTTGTTTAAAGAATTTGGTAAACCTTGAACACCTTGAACTATCTTATTGTTCCATTCTTGATTTAACAGATGACTCCTTGATGTACTTTAAATCTCTTAAAACACTATCGATCAATTGTTCACATATTGGCATTACAACGGAGTGCGCTGCAATGTTTGGTATTAATATGCTGTACAAGTAAATGCTCATGTATACCAAATAAACAGTTTAGCCACTAGTCAAGACTACAGCTAGGTTTAATGAATGCGCCCTACTGAGTGGTTCTATGGCTTCATCTAGTAAAGCTTGTATGGTTTGAACTTTCACAAGGGTTTGTACAACTTCAACCGTCACCAATATCATTACGTTTCTTTGAGGTACCCAGTAACACGTGAAAATATCTTGTAGGATAAAGTATCTACAATAAAAAATAAAGCCAGCTCCGTGTACATACTATAAATCCGGGTCTTAATGCCCAAAATACTGCTGACAGGTTCGGAAGCATTTAGAGCCATACAATGCTGTAGCTTTCAACACGTCTCTGAATGATCGCCTACGAGGCAGTCAACACTGGTTTTTTCCCACATAGGGAGTTAACGACCTTGCACACAGGCTTGAAAGACGAAATGACTTTTTTTCACATCAATTCCCGAAGCAAAAGTGTCGTGGAGAATATGCTATATTTTATGCATCCTAAGGATACAACTCTCAATTGTCAACATGAGTTTTTTAAGAGTTAAATCAAGCTCAAGGCCAGTGGAAATATAATTACAAAGAGGTACAACAAAGAGTGTATTTATAAAATGTGTACAAAACGCCAACAGTTGTTTTTTCAAAATCGCGTTTGTCGAATCATTCAGAGCCTTCTTAATACCAAATCCATCTACTTCTTGTGGTGTGGGAATATAACTTCAAATTCAAGTAGAATAAGAAAAAGAGTGTACAGTAGGTACCATACAACCAACACAATTGCCCATTTTTTAGGAATGAAAAATTTGTTAAATGAGATGACAGCGCAGCTACCTACAAGACTTCCACCGAGAAAGAACGCAGAGCAATAAAACTCGTTTAGGCTTGGTACATTAATATGGTAGTGCTTAGGGAAAGTAGTAGCTGTCTTCCAAGTCATACCAACACCCAATCCGAAAAGCAAATCTGGAAACAAATTAAGGAGAAAAAAAAATACAAATGAACTTGTTCATGTTTTTGTGGGTTTTCTAAAAAGTATTGGATACTGAAAAGAGGTCCTCCATATGCCGCAGCTATCGCCATCTTAGGTAAACCGCGTTTGGCCATAAGGACATCTGCAACGAAATCTACAAAGAAGTAAGTTTTCAAGTGTTGTATTTTTGAAAAAAAATGTCACGTGCCGCCTATTGAATTTCCCCAAGCAAGTACTGTTGCGCCTAAAATGATATCTGATATACTTAGAATATGTCCTAATGCCTTCAGAAGCGAAACTACCTCTGAAGAAACCACAAAAATCCAAAGAATGCAGTTTGCAAAAGCTAACAATACAAACACCTTTAAAAAAAAATGTCAGTTTTCGTCATCTCGCACAACAAGTATCGTACAGGATGGTAGATAGGTTTTGAGTATGTCTTTGTTGTGAGGAATACAACTATGGAAACTAGAGATCCTATAACTGAAAGGAGAGTTTAGAGGACACGAATCCAAAAAAACAAAAATAAATTAAAAAAGTACTGAGACAGAGAGCCCACACTGGAAAGTCAACAGAACCCATGTGTATTGATGCGCTGAAATCATTTATAGCAACAAAAACTAACATTGGCATAGACATGGGGACCAAACTTGCTGCATAGCGGTTCCACCTCTCAGTGTTCGGAATAGAGATGACTAACCTAAAAACAAACATCAACAAAATATGGTAAAAAAACGCGTTTGACAGCTTCCCACTTACCATACTACAAATGGAAAACTGAAAGCAAATACAACTTTTCCAAACACTGTTTTTTTGTCCCAATCATTTTTCTAAAACCAAGGTTCAGATAAACGCACGTGCGAAAAAAACAGAGCGGGTGAGGTGTTTGAAAAAAAACCATACGAATCCAACAAAAGAAAACGCCTCAGCTTCGCTGTCTTCTCCCATCTTCTCTATTTCTTCTACAAGTTTTTTGTCAACAGACATTACTATATTGATGTTCAAGGTTAGTACCTAGCTCTGCAGTTACAGAATCGTTTTGAATGGCACCATAACCTTCTGGAGCCTCTTCATCATCTACCTTCTTTGAGAAACATGTACAATAATTAATAGATGCTGCAAATCCAACATAACTAAAGCTTGTTAATGTACATCCGTTAGTACTAAAAGTTGAACACGTTTACCCAAAGTAATACAACAAGAATGCAATACTTTCATAAAGATATATCTTCCTATCCCATACGATAGCTATAATCGCAAGCAATCCGATGACATAGAAGACAATATCACGTAAAAAATTAAGACGATCCAAGTCCGCTAAAGATACTATAGCCACAGCACCAACAACCATTGTCGTAACAAATACTCCAGCACCTGATTGGAACTTAAATTTAAGAAGATACTGAAGGAGCTAGCTCCTCTTACCTAGAAGCTCGCCAATAGATGTACCAAAACTGTCGGTGGCACCATTAATCGCAATAATAGTCGTAGATACATCGGGGGCACCGTTTCCTAGAGCAAGGAGCGTCAAACCCTGAAAACTCGTCAAGGAGGAAATTTCTTATCAATCCAAAAGGCAATATTCAGTAAAAAAACTTTGATAGAAAAAAAAGGATACAGCCAATTCAGGACCCATATGAAGTGCATCTGAGATAACCTCTAGGGTAGGGCTATAAACAGGTAAGTGAAAAAAGTTACACAAAAAGTGACACTTACCAAAAGAAATCATCGGCGGAAACACCCAAAATATAAAAAAGGACTATCAACCAACACAACTACGCTTGTTAATGGCAAGGCATAATACATGTGTACAAATTTAGGTTAGGTAAATGTCAAGAAGCATACGAATACGATGAATGAGAGCCATTTAGGAGGCCTACTACAATAATAAAGCCCAATATAGTCAATGTATCCATCTGGTGGGCAATTTTCTTTAAGAAAGCCACACGTCTGTTTTCCAGGGCTTAGACGCGTCAATTAAGCTTAAAAACATAGTTTAATCTAAAATACGTACTGAGCACATTCTTTTTTAATGTCATCTTCTTCCATCTCTTCAAGTAAGACTCTGTGTATACGCTTTTGAGGCGCTTCATCGTCTTGAATGTCACGCAAAAAGTAAAGCGTCGACAATGCCAGCACTATAACCCCGTACTTTATTACTTGTCCCGCAAGTGATCTATGCTTCATCGCAACGTTTAGGAAATGCCGTACGAAATGTCTCGAATGACTAGACGGAGACTTTAAAAACCCCATTTTTCCATAATTCGCAAAAAAACACGTGTTTCAAAAAAAACGAAACGACACGACGGGTCGTGTCTGAAAGTTTTCAAAAATGAACGACACAGGCGAAACCAATGGCACTCTTTGTACGATCGAAGGTAATGCGTCGCTCAACACAGCCCCAGCAGTGTCGGTAATCCTTGGAGGCATATTTCTCCGTACACACCTCTCACAACGAGCTTCTGTTTTCTAAACAGCTTTTTATTACTAGTCATATCAGCATACACGTGTTGGCAGCTTTTTGCCAGAAAACGTGAAAACAAAAGAGTATTCTTTTTATTGGCTTTTATATCCGTCGCTTGCCTTGGTAATACTATCATTACGCACGTATTGTTAACTTTATCGTAGCAAGGGCAGCTTTCTTCATTGTTACAGCTTTATTTAATAAATTCTGCCCTGACAAATGGGACGCCAACACTACTGTGCATAATAAGCTGCACTATCGTACGTTATTTTTTGAAAAAAGTCTAAAGGTTGTTTAAACGAATATTCGCACGTGGCTGCATCCTATTGCAATACCAATCGTTTATCCATAATTAAAATACGCGGTTTTTTATCAGCATAGTAAAAAAATGAGAATTTGGAATTGAATTCTTTTAACTTTTCTGCAAGTTATACCTCTTTGGAGTCTACCACAAATCCTCATGTTTGTGCCTTATGTCTGTTTACTTCATTACTGGTGCGTTTTTTTGGCAGGTACTGTTGGAACTAACGAAGCAAATAAGGGCCGATATTTTTATGTCACGGAGAAACATATTCTTCTTCAGTAACCCATCAACCAACACCAAATTTGCTTGGGTTGAAATTATTGTCGTATCTACAGTATCAACTGCAATAATTGTACGTTGAAGATATGTTTATAATCATTAACAATATCGATAATGATTTGTTTGAGAAGATTTGTTTAGTTGTTTTCAGCGCAGTATTGGATGACACTAGTATGGCAATCTATTACAGGCTTATTCTAGGTACGATACTATTTGTATGTTCCCATTAACAAGTGTGAAGGCAGTGTACAGTTTGGATGGTTTGTTTTCACCATTGCTGTTATATCTTTCATGCGTTGTACTGTCAGAGGAGAGAAAGTATGTGATTCTCTTTTACTTTTTTTTTCATTAATATGTGTTAGTCCAAACTTGGTCATACTGCGAAGATGAAAAGACTGCACGTGCGTTAGTTACAATAGCAACATGGTTTTAACTCCTTATGACGTTAGTTTACGATAGTATTCTGGACATGGGTTTTCGCAATAGTTTGTCACATGGTGCTCAACATTGTACCGGCTGCAGCACTGTACAAATCCTCGGGTATTAAGCGCTTTGTGTTTAACTCAAATTTTTTAGACTGGAAGGAGCAGTCGTAGGATTCGATAGTGATGAATTTATAGAAGCTGTTATTCTTTTCACTATATATGTCATCTACGAAATTGGTCCAATAGTAATGGTACAACAATTCCTAGTTTTGTTTGTTCTACCAAATAATTTTCTTAGATTATTCGCTTGGACTTTATAGAGTTGATAGGTACCCCTACACTTGCCCTTTAGTCCATAACCGTTAACGTGTGTACTTCTAGAGACATACAGATTCCAGCCCGAACAATTCCTCCGTGATGACCAATACGACGAACGAAGTAAACTTCTGCACGAGGTTGAAATAAACATGAACAAGCTGATAAAGGTTTGCACTGGTTGTCTTTCAAGCTCATCTAACTTTACCTAAATAGCGTGTTGATCTATACCAAAGTGACAAACGCCTTGGTGAAGGGTCGATGGGTGTAGTCTATAGTGGCCACTACCGCGGAGAAGAAGGTAAGCCAAAAATTTTGGATCAAAGATTAACTCGTCCGCCTATTAGTTGCCATCAAAATTATCAAGTTTGCTGATATGGGTATGCTTCCCCTCTCTCGTATTGTTTGGTGCTAATTTTTATATATAGAGACTCTTTTCTTGGAGCAGTTTGTTACAGAGGTGTTGATGATGAGGTTAGACATTTATAGCTGTTGCTCTCATATATTCACGAATGTAGTCAAGTAACGAACCATCCTAATATTCTGAGGCTGATAGGAGCTTGTATCGGCAAGTGAAGAATATATTTACGACAATTCTTGAATGGCTAATCAAAAGTTTAGAAGATCCTTACCTCAGTATTGTCACTGAATTAGTACCTTTTGGATCCCTCAGAGATCTTCTGTACACACTATTAGCAATATTAAGGGCTAAATAATTGTGTAGAGATGATAGACGGGTGGCAATTACAGAAGCAAGGATAAGAAAGGTCACGTGAACAGCATAGACGTGGAGACTGACGCTGATATTAGGTTGCCATGGATACTAGTGAGGCAGTAGCGTACCTGCATAGCAAGGGATTTATTCACAGAGATCTCAAGACTGATAACTTGTTTGTATGCGACCGTTGGCAGAATGTTAAAGTTGGAGACTTTGGTACTATACATAATAAACTGTCTGATGAATTCTGTTCTAACCGGCAACCCAAGGACTGGCTGTAGCGATCGAGAAGAATAGCCGAATAAAATCTCAAGTTGGTACTATCGACAGAACCTTTATCGTAATTATAGCGCCTCTAACCCTCTGTAAATAGGTACACTGGCTTACTGTGCTCCTGAGATATTTGGTAAACATGGATATAACAGCAAAGTCGATGTGTACAGCTTCGGTATTGTAGTTTGGGAGATGCATACAAGAAAGAGACCATGGTACGTCCTTTGTATATTTATATAGCTGTGTTAGTAAGTGGTTTGGTTAGGGAGTCGACAGAGGACATAAAAGAGAGTATCCTTGGAGGTGTTAAGCTAGAGATGCCAAAATGCTCATTCTTTTGGCAGTTCCTGATGCAACGTTGTTGGCAATACGATCCTATTGATCGTCCAACATTCAAGAAAGTGCGCAGAGCAGTTGAAAACATGGAGTGCGTCTATACTTAGAAACCAAGACTTACTCTCCAATCTTACTCTTACCAGTATAAAATTCTTGAGAGGATCATCCAGACTGTCCATCAACTCTAGGAGAAATCAGAGAGCTGAAAAATCAAAGTCAACCAGTGTCATGCACGGATTTATTTAAATTTCGTTAACTTTGGTACTTATTCTAGCATCATAGGCTTCTACCCCTGTAACGTGTAATTAGAAGTACTATACTATACTATAAAAAAACAAGGCTTAACTTTTTGTACAAATTTTGAATTAAGTTTTGACACGTGATTTTTCTGTCTTTTTTTTTTGATTTCAGTGCGAGTTTAAAGGCAAATGCTTGAGAAAATATGGAAGTTGTTTTATATGTTTCAAATGAACCCAAAGAAGCCAATCAGTAGAATGCTATCTTTGTTCTTTGTCATCATTTTAGCGTTTACATGCACCGGAATAATGTATGGATGGCCTGCAATACTTCTAGGTAAGTTCTGTATTAATTACGCCTTCCAATCCGTTATATAGTGTATAAGCACGAAGGACAGTTCATACATAGGTGTAAAGCCGAGATAGCGCCTCCAGACACTGTAATAACCATATTAGTGTTTTTAAAACTCAAAATAGAATAGTGCGAGGAACAAGAGCTTGGTTTGAATTTAATCTACACCATTTCAGTCAGTTGTCTAGTTGGTAAGTTAAAATCACGTGATTAAATGAAAAATAACTTCTGGGTTTTTTTTTGTAGCTGCCCAGTTGCCTGCTGGTTTTGTTCTCGATTGGATAGGACCACGTCGTTCTATTGCTATTGGTTGGTTGACACTCACAATCAGTTTTATTCTTCTCAGTTTCTCCGACGCCCGGACACCTTCAGGTGCATATTTTGCGTATTTTTAACGTTGTGTTGTTCATCTTGTAATTGTTGCGTGTAGGGTTTAACGCTTTTATACCTGGTTATGTGATTATGAGTGTGAGTGGTATGTTCATTTACTTTTCTCTATTCAGGCTCAGTGAAGCATACGGGAAGTGGAATAAAGTAGTGCTCGTACTCATAGTTTGTGCGTTTGATGCCAGTGCAGGCTTATTTCTAGGATACTGGGTATGAACTTTGTTAAAAGACAATCATGATTAAGTCTTCCTTTTCATGCATTTTATAGTACGTCTACGAAGCAATTGGGATCGAGTCTGTTATATTCTTTAAATACTTGATAATCATGCCTGCAGTTGGGATGCTCTTCACGTTTTTTTGGCCAACCGGAGCAAAAGGTTTTGATGGGAGTTTAAAATATTTTTTGTTTGACATGTTGCAGGTGATCCTCAATCAGGGCCAGCTGAAGAACCTTTTGCTGGATTACAAAACAATACCAGTGATGGCAGAGAAGAAAAGTTCACAATAACAGACACGTTGATACAAAAGCGGAAGTTTAGTGTTCACTCGGACCTCTCTTTTTATAAACAACTCTTCACATTGGAGTACATTTTCTTCATCTTCTATTTCGCTAGTGGAGTACGGATTTGAGATGAATCATTCAACCCATACTTCGCCAATAATAATTGAGTTAGACGCTGTGGATGAACTTTTTCTTTGGGACTATAGAAGCCAGATTGAACGACTTTTTGGAAGTGGACAGGACAGAATTTCTTGTCAAAGTGTTCAGCGCGACAGTTCCTGCTGCTTTTATCGTCGCACCATTAATCAGTAAGAACACAGTATTTACAACACATCAGTTATTAAATACACAACGTAGGTTATCTATCTAAATACTCACATGTCTTTAACTTCGCCATTGTACATTTCATGGGGTTATTGGCGTCATTCCTCATTTTCATTAAAAGTGAGCTTCAAATCAAACTTATGCTGTAATCTAACAGTTGCTAGTTGATGAACTTTGGTTCTTTTTGTTTATTGTTTTCTCCATTCATAGGATGTGGTATGATACACTGGCGTATAGGCGTTTCATAATTACATCTAGGTTCTACTCTGTGTGTACGATGTACCTTGTAAAGATTTTCGGCTACGCCAATATTGGAAAGTTGTATGGCCTTGCTGGGTTCATTGCTGGTGAGTATAACATTGAACTACTGTAATCTTACACCACGTAGGTGTAGTGAACTTGATACAGTATTTATTCTTGTACATCATTGTTGAGAAACACAGCGGTACGCCTTTCTTTATACCTAAACAAGTTGATCTCATTAAATGTAGGTTCTTTTCTTACAATGAACTATGTACAACTCGGTTTTTATCTTGTAATGACGCTGGTTCCTATACACTTGATGTGTCCATGGCACTCTAGGCTATTTAAATAAAATAAAAAACACGTGCAAAAAAAGTCTCCTTTTATGCATGTACGTGCCGCAGGTAGCTACGCGCCATTGTGCTTAACCATTCACTGACACGCAATATGAAACTCAGCTTGCAACCTCATCACCGTTACTCATTCACAACGACATTGCTCGACCTACCTTTTGAGTTGCTTTCTTGTATTTGCTTAGAAATGTCACCACGGTACTTGATGAACACACGAATAACGTGCAGAGGTATTAAAAGGGTGATTGATTCATCACGTTATATGCAAGTACGAAAAAAAAGCACTTTGCGCTACAAACATAACAAACGCCAGGAAACAGTCAGATCCTACACACTCCACCAAGCGGATATGCAACATTCGCTATATCGACACAAGCAAATCACCGTTGGCTGCGTACGCAAGATCGCATCATCTATTGTTATATTTCTTACACGACTAGAAACCTTTGTGTCTCCTGACGGAGTCGGCTACTCAAGACGAAATAGATTCAGCTACGCAGAATGTTCTTGTGTGCAATTCCATCAACGAGATTGGTGGAGTAGTTGTACTAGATAAGTACGTACGATTTAAGATATTGCATGTACGTAATCGTTCTGTTACAGAGAGCATATACTTGTAGCCGACACGGCTGCAAACTGCATCAAAAAAATCCACGTCAAGTCTAAAACTATTACGCCCTTTGCCGGAACACCAAAGCAGAGTGGTAAGTAATAACAATTTCTAAAAGTAAGCTAATACCATTCTTAGGATACGCTGATGGCGCTACTGCATTGTTTCATAAACCTTATGGAATATGTGTAGACGCGCAAGCCAATCTCTTAGTTGCAGATAGGAAAAACCATGCAGTAAGTTGAAATTTGCTTCTGATTACCGTTATACAGTCTCTGATGCTATACGTATAGGTGCGAAGCGTATCTCCAGATGGACACGTCACGACTGTAGCGGGAGGTACGCGGGATTTGTGCAAGTAACTGCGTAGAAAACGCACACTTTAAAACGATGAGATAACCATTGATTGCTTTAGGACACAGCGTACTATACCCAACGGATGTAGCACGAGATGGGGTACTTCTTTTTTTTTAAAATCCTTGTGTTTATGTGCTGACCGACTACTTGAGAACGGTAACACGTATGTGGCAACCATAGAAGGTAAGAAGCGTGCCTTGGGCAAATCCCAAAATTATAAGTTTTAAGTTTTTCGGGTTTTGGTGACTGAACGTGTTTCCAAGGCATCTCAATCCTGACGAAAGGTGACGTCAGGCCAATATTTCGTAGTTTCTATAGTGGCATGTCTATGGCAGTGCGTAGCAATGGTGATATGTTTGTGGGCGCCAAAGACGGCATTTATAAAATGGTTTCTGGCTACCCACATTTTATAAAGCTAAACACTACGCCAAAACTACAATACGCATGCGTCCGACAATCGTTTGCTGACGTTGTAGTCGTTTCTGGTTATACAACATCGTCTAAAGATCGCCAAGTATTTGTGCTTCGCGTAGCGCAATAAATTGTCCCAACAGCCTAAACAAAAGGCGAATGAATAGTTTTCAGATAAACGAAATTCGCTAGCTGCCTTCTTGTGGGTTTTTCACCTAAAATCGGTCGTATTTCCATTAAACGGATAGCGATATAGTTTTCCTTCTTCCTCCAGGCGCCTTTTTAAAGTTTTGGTTGTTGGCTGGGTTTTACGTTTCTAAACAGTACTGCCGGCGGTTCCCTTGTTGTGGCAAACTAATTATCCGGGTGGTACACGTGATTTAAATTTTTGGTAGTAAAGCGTGTAGCGTGATAAATGTCGGTACCAAGCTCTCAAAAAAACGCCTCGTATAGTATTACAAGCGCTAGTAGTACAGATTCTCGAGTGCTCTCGAAAGACGTGCAGTTTTTGATGATAACAAGTAATTTTGCGTGATTCACATCATTATCTTAAAACAACATGGACGTTACAACACTTCTACAACATGTACTTGCAAAGCAAAATAGCTACAAACAATCTAGTCTCAGGGACTATAAAGTAACCCGCAAGATTGGTACTGGAGGGACAGCATACGTCCTTGCCGCTAAAGACAAGAAATCAAAGGATAAGGTGGCGCTTAAGGTCATTTCCAAGGCTTTTTGCGCTGATAACGCTGAATTCGTTTTACGAGAAATTCAAGTAATGCAGCTCGCTAAACACAAGAATATACTTCGATTACACAGTTGTTTTCTCCAAAAAGGTAAGGGTTTAATATTTTCTCAACCCAACAAAGGAATTTTTTTTATCTTTTATCATAAAATCACACGTGATTTTTTCAACGATAGGAATTTTTTTTGTGTTCTAAATTTTTCTTTGTAGGAAACCCAGTGCTCGTATTAGAACGTGCTACAGTTGATATGATGGAAATTATTCTAAACTACAAAGACATGCTCACACGGCCCATTGTCGCAAATGTTGTACGACAAGTACTGCTTGGACTTAAACACCTACATACCTTTAATGTAATACACCATGACATCAAACCTGGTAAGTAGAACGAAATGATTTACAACGCCAAAAAAAAAAAAAAAAAAAAAAAAAAATTGAAACTAACTTCCTCTTTAGAAAATATCTTGATCGGTGTCGACGGTTTCATAAAGATAGCTGACTTTGGTCTAACAATAACAACAACAGAATCACAACCTTGCGATTACGAGTGGGTTGGTACAAAGGAGTACTTTCCACCTGAACTGTGGATAGAAGGAAGTGCGATACATCCTGCCTTTGATATATGGAGTCTAGGCGTATGTACATTCGGCATGCTAACTGGACTCGTACACCACCAACTCACAGGTGAAGAGAAAGATCAAGTTGCAATATGGGCGAGCGGCGGATTATCGTGGTCGCGATACTGGAACTACTTGAGTTCAGAAGACATACAATTTTTAAATAAGCTCTTGACACCACATCCACGTCAACGACCTACAGCTACAGAACTATTAAATGATATATGGCTACCAAGAGTATCTACAAAACTTACATCACTTCATGTGGGACCACGAAAAAGAAGTCTAAAACAAATTTTATTCGGATGTGTAAATAAATCCTCTTTCGACTAATGCAACTCCACTTTCACTGTTTTTAATGTAAGACTCTCAAAAACTATGCAAGCCCATAGTTAGTGTTAAAGCTTGTAGAACTCTAGAGTTTCCAACGCCAATGTTAAGGTAGAGCTAAGTGACGCTAAAAATCCTGCCAGGTCGGGTAACCAGAGTGTTTCGACGTACTATTTAGATAAGTAACCATTTAGCGTTTGTACTATGTCGCGCAAACGGGACAAACGTTCCCATACCGTAGCGGGTGGGGTTGCGCCTGCATGTGCGTCTATTAGTGTTAGAGGCGGTTAATATCGTCCGGTAGACCTCCTAACACGTGATGACTCTAAAAATGACTAAAATTCTTTCGTAGTGGACTCTGGTTCGTCTCATATACAACAGGACTATAACCAACGCGAAGAGATTGGCCATTATGTGGATAGCATTAAAAAAATTGTAGAGTTCTTAAACATGTTCGAAGTGAGGACACGTGCCAAGTTAGCGCGTATCAATACAAAATTGACAGTCCTCGAAAACAGAATGTTGATGCTTGAACATATGGTAAGCACAACAGAGAGTTGATGATGAAAATGGAGCGCTGTTGCGCAATAAAGACGATTGTAGAAAACGAATGATCACTTTATTTTATTGGTTTTTTTTCAGTACAAATCAACCGATTGCAAGATCAGTAGAACGATAGACACGTGCCACCTGATGGCGTATTTTTAATACACATAACGCAGTAATAGTACTACTACATCTAGGACGTGAAATATTACTGGGACGGGTAGTAAACGACAAGCGAGTGGAGAGGGTAAAAGTACAAGGATTTTTGATTATTAAGTTTACAAGGGTTTTCTAAAATTGTTTTTGTGTTGGTTTTTTTTTCTTCATCATGAGGCCAAAGGTGTGTTTGTTCTTCGTTTAGATTTTCAAATAGTCTGAGAAGAAGTCGTCAATCTCAGTGTGAAATTGTTCTTGACGTGCAATGTTATCGCGGTTTGGACACTGTGGGAGAGGGCATGACGCAGTTTGGCCATCGAGCATTCCCATAGATTGTGTAATGTCTCCTAGTGAAAGCGTTAGAACAAGGTGTTACGAGGCGCGAAAAAGAGAAAAAAAAGATAATTTGACGTACCAACAACAGCGATGACTTCTCCATCTGTTTCTCGCATAACTTTTCTCAATTTTTTAGGTCGGTCACACTCATCTGTAGCGTGGTATGCTCTTATGACGTTGTGAAGTGCTTGGCATAAATCAGGTGCTGATTTTTGTTCGTCTTGAGATTCCTAAGAGACACTTTATGTTAGCCTACTAGACATGCAGAAAAAAAAAAAGAAAAAAGAGGGAAATGTGACGAGACGTACTTGTTTCATGTTGTTGGCCGTTGTGATTGTTTGTACAAGTTGAGCTAGCTGCTGTGTTTGTTTATCTAATTGTGCAGTTCTCTGCTTCCACTCTTCGGCTTGTCTCTTTTCCTGTTCGACCAATCTTTCTTCGATTTTCAAGAGAATATCGACTTGTGAGGCAGCAGCGCTCTTTCGTTTTGGCGCTCTTTTTGCTGTTGTATTTCTGTACAACTGGTCGCGTTTTGATACGACTCTCATTGCCTCTGAAAACGTAACAAGGTCGGGATGGATCAACTCTTCTGTCATAGGATTTAGGATTCGTATCCTGATGCGAAATCGAGCCCCTTGGTGTTGGGACGATAGAACCTTTACAAATCATCAGAGGTGTTTCTTTAACAGAGTTGTTTGGCTAACTTGGGGGGAATAACCGATGGAACTGGGTTGAAGAGCGGAAAAAAAAAAAAAAAGGTTTTTTGGGGCGTTGTCGATAACGCCAACTATTGAAATGAGGCATATAACTATTGGGGAAGAATGGTGTAGCCGTCATTTCAAGGAGTCACAAAAAAAAAAATCTAACAGAGAAGCAGAGTCGAAAGTTCAACATGTTTATTAGCAACAACATGGAAGAACAACGTAATCTTTTCAACGTGAATTGAGTGGTAGAACTTGTGAGGATCGAGAGGCGGCGATTCGTTGCGCGTAAATCTTGCCTTGTAAACCAGAACTCTTACCAACCGCCCAACGAAGCCCAAAAAAGTCGAAACAACTAGAAAGTTAGTAACGAAGTTAAAACATACCTGGAGTTTGAATTCCGATGTAACTGAACGACCATCGTCGTGTACGGTTGTAGAAACCAAGAGCGGCGATTTTTTAAACGAGGCTACAGGGAAGTCTTTACCGTCTTTCTTTTCCTCGTAGAATAACACCGCTTCGATTTTAGCTGTATTCAAGTCGGCTGTGGGTACGTTCTTGCAGATGCGTGCGGTAATTTGAAAAGGACAGTTTTTAACAACTACATGCCCATTTAGCGTCACGCCATCGAAGGAGTATTTTTCCCTAGCTTCAGATAGCTGTTTTACGATTTGCAGACCGGGTTTTGTGTCTTCTGGCACTTCCAGCATAGGCAACACTACTGTAGCTTGCTGTGGCTGAATAACAATTTGCGGATAGAGGACGTGGTGCATTGCTGATTGATTTTAATGGTTTTTGAATTTTCTGAACGAATACCATTCAACAAACGTGAAACTTCTGAGCTGTTTTTTGGGCTTCTAGAATGTTCTATACGAGCAACGCCCGTTTCATTCATCGCACTTGGTACGCTAGGCATACAGTAGTAGCTTCGCAACGACTAAGGGCCTGTCAGCTAATTACTAAGCGAAATTTTCGCGAATTTGTCAAAAATATAGTTTACAAAGTCTTCGTGGTTCATTTTACAGTTTTGCGCGCCACCACCGGCGTCTCACATGTTTAGAGTTTGTCGAATGCGTTGACACTATTGCTCCTCCATTGGAAGATCTCTTTCCTTCAAAATGCTAACGGGAAATGTTATTTTAAAGTTGTGCAATTCAAACTGAATACTCACTTCTTTCAGAGCAATAGCAACTTGTTGTGCCATCTCATCGAGTTCTTCTTGTGTCATGTCATACCACTCATCTATCCAACCAAAGGATTGCCTAAAAATCACGTGTTAAAGACATACAATAAAGCGAGAGGTCATCGTTACCTGTGTATCCGCAATATTACATCGCGAATTATCTATTGCAATTGTAGTGAGCAACAATTGGATGAAACAGTACAGTCGAAGATGACGGACCTCTTGCATTAAACGTTCAGCTCTATTACGTATGCCTGGTAAGTTGATATCTATAGTCACTAACTTGTAAGCACAAACAACAGGTGAGAATCCATTCTTCTAGAACAAAATGAGGCATTTAGTCACAACAGTCAAAAGCTACTGCTGATGACTGCTACTCACCCAAAAGCCGGGCTTTAGTGGTCCACGGTTCGCTTTTAATGATTTTTTGAATTTTGGATCCTCTTCTCGCTTGTAGTAGTCTAACACATGTTACTTACTTTCCATTCAATTGTTTCTGAACTGAAAAAAAAAAATAATGAAGTGCATCTACTACTACTCACCCTGATTGAAGTTGTCACTTGTTATATCTATGTACACAATTTCTCGCTTATCAAGAGCTCTCGCTCCTAAATTATGAATCTAATAGCATGACGTGAGCTGATATCAATGTCGAAACAATGAATATATTACATTGTATGTGTTTCCAGCATCTTCTGCATGCAATGTCTTGACTACAACATGCGCTCGGTCACCCAAAAGCGGGCACTAAACAGCCTATCAATAACGCTCCTATATCTGTGGTGTTCAGCGCACCGTGTACTCTACTCGGTGTGTAAGCGCAATGTTGGTGCGTAGATGTAAGGAAGATTACGTGAATGTCAAGTGGTAACGTACCTGTTCTTATCTTTGGAAACATGTTCTTGGAGCGCTCGTCAACTACAAAGTGTTTACCCAAGCCAATGGATCGAGCAATTGTTCTTGCCCACTGTGGTAATTTCCTAGTTACCGTCAATCCAAATGACGAGATTACAGGCGCGTACGTGTCCAAATGAATAACTTTATGCGATGTAATGCCTTTAGTACCATCTTCGGTTTCAAATGGCGTCCTGCTTACTACCTAGAGGCTATTTAGTGGTCTACGCGCCTCTAGACGAAGTTGTAACCTCTACGCCTTCTTTCCCTTCAGTTTCTTCTTTAGACGCTCTGGAAACCATATATACGTGTCCTCGTGCGTACTAGAGGCGTTAACCCACAATGTAAAATGTTGATTAATAATACATTGCGCTACGCACCTCTGCTTGCGTAAATGGGAGCGGAATGCGACTAGAATGAAGCAAAACATAGAAAGGCAATGTAAGATTGTAAATTAAATAGGATACAACTCAATTATCAGGACCATCGCGTATTACACCTTTGGATTGTACAGTGCACTTAAATGACGCATTCTGACGTTTTATTTTTAAAGCATTTTGACTTAAACGGCTTATTCTTTAAATTTGAAGTACGTGTACGACGTCAACAACGATAGAATCACATAGTTGTACCAAGCCACCCATTCCATATACCTTTCGCTTCATTTCAACATGACAGAAGGAGAGACAGGCACAGATTACGCAGGTGCGGCCCGATTAGTTCGTTTTGTACACTTCAACCATGAAATTAGTTACAAATTTTTTACCCTTTCGCCTTTTGCGATCCCGTCAAAGTTTTTACGCTTCATAACCGGCATAACATAACAACAGTGTAGCTATGTCTTCAGAGTCACGATGGCGTTGCGATTGGAGGGTCTATGTACCTTTGGGGTGGATCGAGATGATACTCAAAACAATAGCAATTGGAGCGTCCCTTGCATCCTTCGCGCACTATACGACGATAGATAACAAGCTGTTGCCAATGAGAGGGGTAAAATACTATTTTAGCAATTCGGCCCGTGGTTTTCGCTCTACACCATACAGTTGTCCAGGTTTCTCTAATGCGTTTACCGTAGGCACAAATTGGATTCTTTGTATTTATCATGCTGTTATACATAGCGTGGGTTGTGTTTCGCTTTCTCGAAGGCGAACTCATAGCTCTCGCTTTCGTAATATGTCAGATAGTTGGTCATTTGCTCATATCGGCTGCGCTCATTGTTGCACTTGAACCCAACGAAATTATATTTATCTACTGCTTTATGAACCTCCTCGGTGAACTGGTACACGGTATGTTCTTATTCCTCAAGAAGCAAGAGGAATATAGCGTACGATACCTCAATCGCGCACTATTATGGGCCAGCTTTGCCGCTTTCACGGTGTTGTACTTCTTGTGCTTCTTCCTGCAGATTCTCCTTTTCTTTTTTGGGTACAACTCGAACCAAAATGCCCGGGTTAACTAACTAGCCCGTCAATGGTCCTCACGCTCCAGAAACAAAAAGGATACTAATAACGGTGATGTACAAAAAAAACCAAATAAAACTTACTTAAATAACAGAAAACCCTTTTTTGGGAGGCGCTCATAGCGCTTTGTTGTATAGCGCTCAAAACAAGAAACAATGGCGTGCCTTAAATAAAAAAAAATTGGTCCGTTCTTAAAAACTCACGTACAAAAGGGTCATCATTATGGATAAATTTTACTATATTCTGACAGTCTTCGTCATCGTTGGTGCTACCGCTACGACCATACCTTGCAAGTTTACAGCGGCTGGAAAAAATTACGATTTAACAGCATTAATACCATCGTACGTTGGTGCCCACCTTGGCGCCACTACCCTTTGGCATTTGCTTACTATCCTAGAAACGGTTCATACGTGTGGCAACAGCCTCTGAATGATACAGGCACGTATATATGACGGTCGTTTAGTGAATAATAGGCTCAACAAGGTCACGTGGAAAACTTTTGGTTTCAGTTGTCTCCTTGTGGTGATGTAGCACCCTTTTTCGACAGCTGTAAGCGAGCATCACCACTCAACCAGGTATCCGCCAATAAAACCACGTGCAAGGTATGACAATAAGTACAACACAAAACCAAGTCATTGAATATGTGTCAAGGCACTTGGTGACTCAACAGTCTATGCATGGGACGAAACACCTTTCAAAGATGGTGTGATGCTCAAGTACGAGTTTGTCGCATTGTCAGGGCGCTAAGGGTATTACAGCCTGTACCATGGAGACTACATAAACCACGTAACCTCATCCCAAGCACGTATTTATTTCATTTGCGATGCCACTCAATTTGGAAAATTTCACGTGGAGCACGTCAGGTACCAAAGTAACACTGTCATTATCTCCTTTCTCACCGTTGTAGGACATGCAAAGATTACAACGATGCGTCTCATCCAGGTACGATTGTAGTATTGTTTTTAACCTGCGTGATTGACAGCCATACTATGACGTCTAACTAACCAAAAAACTGAAGGTGTCATACTTGGTGATCAGTACCACTTTAGAATCAATTCAAAATACGCTTGTCCTTTGTAATGTACTTGCCAGTAAACTAAAGTCTGCGTTTTGCGTGTTGTATTGTATTTTACATTTTGGGGGGTGGCTTAACCGACTTTTTGAGAAAAACCACACGAAAAGCATCACTAGCTATTAGTTTGGCGTATTTTGGCTCGTTGAGATGAAATTGGTGCGTTATTAGTAAATTTCGCTTGTAACCGCCAGAAACGCTCAAACTACGTAGCATTCGCTGGGGAAGAATCCACATGCGGCTTGTACTATCATTACGTTCAAAAATACAACTATTCTTCTCGATTGTGGCATAGAGTTCAAGTCTTTATCAAATCTTATACCAAACCGTACTCACAGCACATCTCAATACACTGATCAAAATTTGTTTTTACAACATGGAAACTACGTGTATTACAACTTCGGAGAGCCACGGTACGTTTAAATACGCGCATTGGTAGCTTTCCCACCGCGTTTTAGCTCAAAAATTAAAAGTTCTTCATTTTTTTGTATGACATTTGATTTAAATCTTCCCGCCGATACACTTCATCTCCACCGTGCAACATTGCGCCATGAGTACACCTATAGGTGATGTTGACGTTATTCATAGATTTCACGTGCCAATCGACTCAGCCTATCTCGATCTGAGCACGATAGACATTGTACTCATTTCAAACTACGAAAATATAATGGGTTTACCCTATCTAACATCATCAACAAACTTTAAAGGTACGTTTGCAACAACACTTGTCAATTCAATGGTTTCATTTGAGCTCACGTGCGCTCTGTCAAGGCAAGATATTCGCCACAGAACCAACAGTATTTATTGGGAGGTATGTCATTTCTATTAGCGTGCAATCACCTCTCTTAACACTTTTATAGGCAACTGCTATACGAGTTGTCTGGATTTTGTTGTTCATCAGACATGAGCAATGAAAAGCATGTCCCCACGTCACAAGTACAGTCCATATACGAGTATGTATTGCAGCTATGAGCATCGAAAACAAAAGAGTTAACATGTTTTGATGATATAGGAGTCTATCAGAGCAAGTACAGAACCAGTTGCCTAACTTGCCGTACTGGAAGCCTCAACTCACAAAAGAAATGATAGATAACGCTCTAGCGCAGATTACAACAATGAACTTTAACCAAGAAGCGGTACTTGGAGCCTAGCAATTTAAATTTGTTGTTTTTTGTTACCTCTCCTTAGCATTTTTTTTTTGAAGTATTCTGACGAAAACTACTAATAACCAACTGCCTTCTCATGATCACTGACAGCTCGATCTTTTTAGATGATCTACGACGCGTTAAAAATCATACCAACGAGCTCTGGTTATTGTCTCGGAGGAGCGAACTGGGTAATAGAATCGCAATATCAAAAGGTCCGAACAATGTGCTCAATTTGTGTGTATTAACATTTCGTGGCTCTACCGCCTTTGTAGATCATTTACATGTCTTCCTCCGCAGAAATTAGTAACACGCACATGAAACACGCGTCAGATCTCGACCGCAGCCGTTTAATGAACGCAGATATCGCAATAATGGACACACTTGCAGTACACGACTGCCAACATCCGGACCAAGAACTGGCTAAAGTGTGCAATCACATAGGTACGCACAATTTAAATACAAACACAAAAAAACCATTTTAAAGCGAGAGAGAGAAGTGTGAAGAAGAACTTGTGTGCAGCTTTTTTTTTGTTGGTTGATAGTTTTAAATTAGTTTATTTTTTTATGTACAAAAGAAGAGCGTGCGTGACGTGTAAAGTGGGTGTATAGGCACATGTCTTTTTTTTTTTTTGAGAAAGAAGTGTGCGTGTGTGAGGTGAGTTTTGTGTGTTGGTGTTGGTTTTTTTTGAATTGTTAATGTGTCCCCGTCGTAGAGCCACCTTTTTGTTTACAAGTTGGACATGTGTGAACATACCGAGGACCAGGTTTTGTTGTGTTGAAAACGCAAGTCTTGTGAGACCAATTTTGACATGTTGAACATCGTAACCATTCCAAACTGTTGGTGTCAGCGTCATAATATACCTTAAAACAATATCTACAAAATTTGCCCTTCTTGTATCGCAATCCGCAAGCGTTGCACAAGTACGCTTTAACGCCGCCTCGCAGTTCACAAGATCTCCAAAGGGTTGAGGTTGTACATGAGCAGTTAGGACAAGGCTTCCTTGATGGTGACGGCACTTGCTTCAATTTTTGTTTTTCCTTAACGTTACCATTTGACTTGCACTGCGCTTTTGACTCCTTGAAAATGTAACGTTCCGGTTTTATCCTCTTCGTTGTTGTCGCCATTGTCTGGTGAGGATAATACATCAAGTTCGCGTGGTAGACCTGTTGTGGCTTTGTGGCAGAAGTAGGAAATCTACCGTACGCTGTGTTGACAGGTGGATACGGATGATAAAAGTTTGTTTGATAACCGTAGTTTCTAACCGGTTGATGATGGTACGTTGGCGCCCCTTGATACGACCATAAGTTAGCGTTTGCGTGTTGGTTCTGTTGTTTGATTTTGAGTTTGTCAAGAGGAGCAAGGCTTCGCGGCAACACCACTTTCTTTCTTCTTGGCTCTGGTGCTGGAACCGCTTCTTTGTGTTTGGCTGGCTTGTCACGGTGTTCCAAACCTGCTAGTATTTGCGCAGTTTCTACTTCGGACCGACTCAGATCTTCCTGACTCGGTTGTGTTGTTCTTCTTGCAGTGCCTGCAGTAGAGTTCGTAGGCACCCAATTTGTGCTGCTTTGGGGCGATCGTCGTTGCTGTTGTACACTGCCGTTCACTGTGTTGTTGGGGCGTTGATTACGGTCGCTTTCTTGTTTGTTTGAGCATATAAAGGTAAGATCCATCGCTCGGGAACGTTGATGGTCCATTCTGAGTTGTTGTATAAAAGACTCTTGATTCGACTGTCTGGTATAGGCATTAGTTACTGTCGTACGAAGCGGGAGACACGCTGATGCGCATTGTGTCGAAGACAACGAAGGTGATTTAACGAGGTGCATGGTGGTTTTGAGTCTCTCGAAAAAAAAACAAAAAAAAAAAAGTATGATTTGTGCACACAAAAAACCCCAAATGTTGTTTTAAGAAATGCTCTCCGAGTCGACTCACTAACCGAATAGTTTATAATATGTTTTGACAAAGTCACGTGTTGAACGCGCCTCGTTATTAGTTTGATTGTAGAAAAATGATCCGGGTTCAAATAACAGAAAATGATTTTGTAATGTGTGACGGTGTACAAAAAACCACGCCTACGCATGAACTCGTGCACATTAATTTTTTTTTATGGTTTTTATGTCAACAGCCAGTTTTGCAGTGACTGTAGTACAACCCAAGTAGATTGCGTATTAACAAAAAAAAGTGGAACGCCGTTTTGTTTTACAAGATCAAAAAAAAACTATTTGACGTTTTTTGGGTTTTTGGGTTTTGTACCGAAAGGCTGGTACATGGGCAAGTGGTATTTTAGTGAAAAAAGATTATTTGATGGAAATTATGGCGTCATCGTAGTTATTTTTTTTTGTGTGCACAAAGATTTTGGTTCCATTCTCACTCTCGCTACTAAAATTATTTTGTAGTTTTTTTGTAAAAAGTTGGTGTGTTTTGGTTTGACACCTGTATCTGGCTGTCTAAGAGTACTTACGTGTCAAGGTGTAACTTTGAAGAGGAATGGCGTAGTACTACTGCCATGCGCGCCTGCGGGTACTATATTCGATTTGTTCAATTTCATACACCAATACTTGATTGGCGTGGGGCTCGAGGAAACTTGTATGTATTGGGTCTCACCGGTTGCAGAGACGATATGCGCTTACTCTGAGATTGTGGCTGAATGGTACGCCTATGAAAAAACGTTATGTTGGTTGCCACAGCGTATTTTATGTCGGGTTTTTTTTGGGCAGTTTGTTCCGAGCAAAGAAACCACAACAAAAAAACAAAAAAGAAAAACACCAAAAAACAAAAAAGATCGCCATGTTCATTTAGTAGGCCGGTCGAGATTGCATGACGATCGGCTACAACCCTTTTTTTTTCTTATTTTTAGGCTTTCTTCAAAAACCAAAAAGTCGCCTGAACTTACGATTTTCGCTTATATAAGCGTTTTTTCGTGCAAAAGAGCGACAGTTGTGCGAAAATGGCATTGTTTTGTTTACCGAAAGAATTTTTTTCGAACAACCCCAAACCAAGCACACAACAATTGAAAACAAAAAAGGGTGCACGTATGTGTTCCCTACAGTTTAAAAAAGAGTGTGGTGCATTATGATGGGTTTTTGCAACTAAAAGTTGTTTTTTGATTTCTCTTGTCTCTTTAAATCACTTTCAACGTACTCAGTTTGTTGAAATGGCTCGTTATTATTGTTTTACGAGCGTTTCTTGGAGATACGTTGCCTTCCTTTGCTCTGTGTAATTTTCTCTTCCCCTTTTGGGAAACTGCTGCAGGTTTTTTCGAATTTTAGAATAAATTCCTTTAGGGTCGACGATGCGAAACAAGAGAAGGTCTACTTGCCTGAGCCACCATTTCCGCATTCTCAGTTGATACAAACTAAAAAACTATTTTGCTACAGATCGATTAAAGCGGGAAATCTTTTTTCGATTTTACAAACTCCTTGCATCGTCTTCGCAGGACATCCTTCATTGCGCTTTGGAGATGGCGTTCACCTGGTTAACTACCTCAAGTCAGATGCTCGGAACTGTATTATTCTTACGGGTACGTCAAAACCACCGGCCACTTTATTATTACGACGACGGCCCCAAACCGAAAAACCGTACACAAAAAAAAAAAGCATGAAACTTTTTACACCATCATGCTCGACACTTGTCGCTTGGCATAAAAGGCAACATCGGTTTGGTGAAGGATAAAATAAGCACTCAAACCGGACTTGTTGTGACACTTTTTTTTTAATAATAACCTTCTCGTTCTCTCTAGATACTCAATACGATCCTGTACAGACGTTGATGCCATTTGAGCCGATAAGTTGTGACATCCATCGCTACCCGATCGATATGCGCCTCAACTACCAGCAATCTGCGCAGATTCTTAAGGATATCAAACCTAAACGCGTAATTCTCCCAAAACGAGAACAAGGTAAGCCCTAAATTTAATGCACGCAGCAGGAATACCTATGATCTGTGAAAATAGCGCCAGTTTTCTAAAAAACTGCATTAGCCCGAGAATTGCAATAAATAAATTACACTTGTTTTTATCTCACTACGCGATTAGGCTACTTGCAAGTGCAATATGATGGTGCGTTGCACGAATACGGCCATTTATCTACTTTGTCCATACCAATCAGCCAAAAGTACGCTTCCTGCCAGATAACGCCAGCGGTACGTATTAGAATACTATTCGCAGCTTGTATTATTTCCTATATTGGCTATAGTCAGAATATCACAATGTCGGCAAATCTATTTTTTGACTTCATGTGATTCTCTCTATTTTCAAAGCGCTAACGCCTATAGTTGGCAATGGAAATTTCACCCAATCATATTGGTAGTCGCTCAGTCGCATCTGTCAGTGCTACGCTAACAATGCAAGATGGATTGTACGCCGAAAATCGCTTTTCATTTTTCGGAACTGTTGTTGGGTCCATACAA
The DNA here is from genome assembly GCA_038496445.1 of Trichosphaerium sp. ATCC 40318. Lineage (NCBI taxonomy): Eukaryota > Discosea > Flabellinia > Trichosidae > Trichosphaerium > Trichosphaerium sp. ATCC 40318. Next base: position 19,182 of record JALMLS010000371.1, on the reverse strand, counting down.
CCCTACCCTAAAAGGAACAAAAAATAATCTCCTCTTTTAAATAACTACAAGAGCTCTTTTATTTAAACCCTTCTTTAGGTTCCAATTGGATACACGCCAAAACGCGACTGATACCACGCCACCACGACATTTGTGGGGATCGCCGCGCCTCAAGAAGGTTCTAAAATTATTGTCTGAGGCACGTATTTGACGACCATAATATTTTCTCTGGCTGCGCTTTATTTGGACGCTTTCAGGGTTTTGACATCAAAATCTCTGGTTTTTTAAATTACGATCTAACCAAATATCTCTCAGGCGAGGATAGTAGACGTGCGCGTCACAGAGCAGGCGGAAAGCGGCGGATCCGTTTTAATAATAAAATCTTTGGAGGCAAAACTGATTCTTACGCCGACAAACACCGAAATACACACAACCAACGCTACCGCCAGGAGAATTTTGAAAAATATTGTATTACAGTGCTGCTACAAGTAATTTAAGTTTAAATAAAACCAAATCTCATTTTGTACACGCGAGCAACAATGACGATTTGGCCCACTCTCTTTTGCTATTTTTGGTGGTTGCATTGCTGGCCGTCACACATCACTTCTTCACGTATTTGAGAATAAGGGGTGTTTGTACGTTGAAGTAATTTATTTTTTATTTTATTTTCAGGACTCTCTACATCTACTTTTGTTTCTTGGATCTTCTGATCACTCGCGTTTCCAATGAAAACCGTGGTGTAAAAATAAACTTGAAGAGTAGCATAAAGTAGGAATCGTGTGTTTCCAAATTCTATTATGTACAATGTAAGTAAGGTGGATGGGTGCGTTGGTCTTGAATAAAAACGATCATGTGGTTGTTTGTACGTACATCATAGAATTCCGGTGCAATCTTTTTGACGGCAGGGAGCTTAGCCCAAGGGACAGAAGGTAGATCGTGGTGTTCGTTGTGGTAGCCTGGTGAAAATTAGGTTTAGAAGAAAGTATTAGCCTAGCCGCTGAACATACCGATATTGTATGAAACTCTGTTTAGTATTCCATAATATGAATATGTTTCCTGATTAGGTTCAGTAGCATAGTGTTCAGCAACCCATCGTGCGCCTGTTGTTCGCTATTAGCTTTGTATTCGGTTGCAGTAATAATAGGTACAGGGTCCTTTTATTCGCAAAAAACCGTACCGACAGGGTGTAATCCAACTGCAAACATTGTGCTAATGAATAGGTAGAACAGAGGCATCAATCCCATGTAAGTGTATACGAGATAAGCAGTCGCCAATTGAATGGCGACGTTGCCAACCAACCATACGTCCAGTTTTGGCTTAGATGAGAATCTCAGGATACGTATCTAAGATAGAGGTGAGTCAAGGCATATTTCGTGCTTTGTGTAGATCCTGGGTGTACACGAGACGTCTAAGAAAATTTAAACGGTACGTACGCCCTGCCATATTGGAAAGAGAAAGAGCCATAGTGCTTTACCTAGCGCAGATCCACCAAGGAGGGCGTTTTCCCTAAATATTTTGGTGTTAGTTGGATTGATGCAATGAAGGCAAAAGGGGCCTGGATGAGTGTTTGTTCATGTTGTCACCTAAATGCTCAAAGCCTTACCATGCGCTTGGTACATCAGGGTCGTTGTACGCTTCATTGAGGTAAGCGTGATGTAGTAGATGGTAGTGACGGAAGTGAATGGCGGAAGGAAATAGGAGAGGAACATTGGCGAGCAAGAGGCACATCATGTTGTCTGCGAAAAAAAAATTAGCACCAAGGTGTCATGATATACGCGAGCTGCTGTGGCGCGTACAAGTTCTGGAGGCAAATATGGTGTCGTGTGTTGCGTCGTGAATGAGTACCCACATGGCATGATCAAATATTGCTTTGGGACAGTTTTAATACAAAAAAGAACGCTGTAATCAGGTTTACGCACCTCCAACGCAATATCCAGCCAAAAAATTTACCCTTCGGAACATTAGGAAAACGCAACATACGACATACGACCGTACCATAATGGATAATCTCTCAAAAAATACGCTATAGCGAGTTGTGAAACGACAATGAACATAATGTGTAGTACAGAGACTGGATCTGGCACTTGTAGCTATATTCACGCGTGAGTATGCGCGTTTGAGCATTGTTACCAAAGTTCTTACCTTTTTAACTTCAGGGTATTTTTTTTGAATGAGCGCCTTTCTTTTCCAGTGAGGTTGGTTGTATGGCACCTCTATAAACTTTGAGGGAAGGCCAGCGCCAGTGTACTCAGGTGGTACGCCATGCGACTTTTGATACTCCGTGGTGAGCGTTTTTGTCTGCGTAGTGCTCATAGCTAGGTTAAAAAGCGAGAACAAAAAAAATGTAGAAAATACAGGAACTTTACCCCATTTTGGGGTAACATTACCCCGAACTACAGTGACATAGTAAACATCTTAACAAAACTAACGTCATGTAAAGCCGTTGCAACGTCTGTTGTGCTTTTTTATTACAAGGAAATATTTTTTTGACGAGTCAGCCTTGTGATAGGGGGCTGGTAGCAGTTCTATGGGTTGCCTTTGGCATATGACAATGAATGGGTTGTGACACCTATCACTGAAAAAAAAAATTGTGTCAACGGCCGCCACGTCACTGCGTTGCAAAATGATCCGTATCAGTGCTCGTATGTACAAGTTAGCGCACTTCTACAGATGCTTTCCGTTGAGGACGCTTTAGAATAGTGCCAGTTGGGCGGGTTAATGACGGGGCAGCACGTCGTCCAAGATCCACCCCTTATCCAACTATCCGACACAGGACAATGCTGTTATCTTTGCCACCGGATAAACTGTACTCTTCATCACCGAAACGAAACATTACCTAAATATATGTGAGTAATTACTCTTTGTGTTTGTGTGTTGGTCTTAATCTTAATTTTTGAAATTGCCATTCTGTAGCTAACATTCGCTGTGTGTGGAACTTACCGTTGTAGTGACAGCGCCTTTGTGCAGTTTATTTGTGGTGACTAGTTTGGATTTGTTGTTCTTAGCATACGTGAAGAGTCGTACCGAGCCGTCGCCACATCCGCACAAAAAGTCGTTTTTTACTGCGTGTAGGCTGTAAATCACGGCTGGTACGTCAACCTGACCTGCCTGGCGTTCTGTAGTCTCTTTGGAGCGCAATAGACTCCAAAAACGAACTGTAAAGTCCTTCCCTCCACTGACGGCAGTGTTGTTACCCTGTGTGTGCAAACAGAACATGTCAGTTGGTTTTTATTTGTTGCAGTTGGCAATAAGCACGGACTGACTTGCTGGTACGTACCACAAAATCAACAGTGAGAGCATCGTTGTCGTGTCGCTGCATTGTACCTTCAGAACTAGGAGCTTGGCCATGTTGTAGTCCCCACTGATGAAGGCATCCATCATCTGATGCGCTAAACAATCTCCGTTAGCACCCTTTTACAGATATTGGAATTCGATAGTTCATACGTTAATAGCCTCGTGTTATCGTGGTTGACTTGCAGTGATCTAATGTGATCCTTGTGCGCCTAGAGAGGGTTTTTAGAACGCTGATCAAATTAGGAAGCGTGTGGCATGAGCTATCGCCAATATGACCCAAACGAGAAATCACACACAGCATGAGGCAGAGAGGCGGGGTGACATAACACCAATTTGAATTATGTAGAAGCAAAAATGATGTGCACGTACCCATACGCTTATGCTATCTGTAACGCGTGCGTCTACTTTGCCATCTTTTTTGATTTCAAGGACTACAATAATAAGTAAGCCAGTTTTTGTGTTTATGAGTATGTCTAGATGGTGGAGAACTAACCAATGTAATGCTGAAACAAGTGAGACGAGTGACCTCCAGCGTATAAGTATGCAGACAATACGGAACCATGCTTCTTTGTCGAGAATTCTCTTTTGATCAAGCGCAATGTGTTTATCCCGCACTTTGTTGGTATGGACATTGCGTGTACGAACCTGTTCATCGAAGTAGGCGCTATTATACTAAATCAGTGGGTCGTGCCCTTGTGCAGTGGATTGTGTGTGGGAGCACGTACTCCTGAGGAATAGATCTATCTTCTTGTCGAGGCCAGCACAGGCGCACAGGCACATGTCATTTGACGCGTTGATAACATCAGCGCAAACAAGTGAGAACTTTGCGTTGAACAGTGTCTGGTGTTGGTACAGCGGTTCGGGAGATGACTCATTACTTGAGGTGTCCATTGAGTCTCCATTGATTGCACTGTGGGCATTACTTTAGTAAGTGGCGTTGTTTGACGCGGTCAGCGGCAAGAGTAAGGCGCATTGTACCTAATATCAACTTCTGTATATTTTAGGCTACCAGAGGCGCTGGTGGATATGAAACCAAGCTCTTATTTAGATGTAAGCAAATTATGAAGACTTTCTCGAGAAATGAACAAGCACGTACTATTTGATCCAGTAGGAAGCGTTCTCACGCATGTAACGTAGTCTTTATGTGTATTAATGGTGGCGACAGGCACAAGTTTTCGTTCCATGCTTGCAAAGTGAGCACACAAGCCTTACAACTACTGTTCGCTGCGTTCAAAACCTTTTACTACCTGCCTGGAAGGTAAAAGCTGCGAAATTGGGTGTGCCTGAAAGACAAAGAAAAAGTTCACTTAACCATTCACTGAAGAACTCACGCAGACATGTCACACCATATACATTTGCTTTACTACTAGAAAATGTCGTGTATGTTATTGATGTGCCGCCCAAATGTATGTATTGGATGGGCAGATTAGATTATTTGAGCTAAATTACAAGTTACAACGCTATTATACATCAGAGCTTGCTTTATCGTCTTCCATTTGTGAAACCCAATCAGTTTCCTTGCTCACTATGCTCTATAGTTATTATTATGGCCGACATACACATTGTTTTTTGATGGCATAAAAATAACGGCTGTATTATTACAGGCCACGTACCAATCTTAGATTCTGGCGTGGTAGCTGAAGTGAGGATCATTGTTAATCCCAGGGCACCTGCAAGACCACATGCACAAAGGAGGAAGATGGTATCGTCACCAAGAGAATCGATCTAGAAGAGAGAAGTTGCGTTAATAACATTTGCGTTCTTGTTGTAAAGCACAATGACGTACAAAGTACAGCGTGGACACTACAATAATATTCAATGGTACTCTGAAGAAGTTCATAATAGCAGCTCTGTTATCCTCTGGAATAATTCGTCCACGTAACTGTTTGTTTGGTTAGTGTGTCAACAATCTCGCGTTTTTTTGCATCAAATATTTTTGAACACGTGTTTAAAAGTGTGCGTACAGATCCAATGCAAGGGAAGTACATGCCACAACACGCTTCAAATACCATGAACGCGATCAATATTATATTCGCTTGCTAAAACTAGTGTGAGTGATGTGGTGTTGTTGTCGCGGTGGATGCTGACCTTAATGAAAACTGGTACAGCCAATGCGCATGTAGCTGTAAGGAAGACCACCTTTATCAGGGACTCGATAGACATCTTCATTGTCCCGACAGCAAGAGAAAACACTGAACTGCCTACCATCATGGCTATCATGAATGCAGCGAATATGAGGCCATGCAAACCGCCTTCAGTTTTAAAATCCTAAGCAAAAAAAATTATATGTCAATAAATCTGCAACATGTCATGTCATGTGTGGAAATACGTACCTCCTTTGCAACGTTCTCCAGCATTGGTGTCCACATGAACACGAACAAGTACATTGAGCCCTCAAACAGCGATTGTATGAGTCCAAGTAGAGGTATGCGTAGGTCTAGTAGCGACAATAGTTAATCATACGTTGAATAGATTTTGTCTGTGTAAGGAAAAACCTGATCGAGTTTGTTAGACAGTTGCCACTTACCATTACGCATCGCATTAATTGCATTTGTGAATGTGCCCTGTATCTCAATCTTGGCATCTCCATAGTTTTCAGTCCACGTGAAGAAGACTATGATCATTTCAACGGCCAAGAACAGGATTGAAGTCATGAATGGCGCCACGAAGCCTACGTAAACATGTCAGGTCAAGGGGAGACTTTGTTTTATCTATGAGTGGGTTGCAGGTAGCTTACCATAGCTTCTTGCTACAAAGGAAGCGAGCACTCCTGACAAGATTGCTACAACGCCGTTGCCAAATGTTGACCAAGAGAACGTGTCAGACAGCCACGACTCTGAAAATTGGTGCTATGGAAGTATGTGTCACCAAACTGTTGGTGAAAAAAAAAAACCACGTTTGTCGCATTTATTGTTTGTTATGGTTACCTTGTTGTGTTCGCATATCATCCACGCTTCGAATGTAGAAAACAAAAGCGATGTAGCGACGCCACCAGTTATTCTACCCAACAAGAGCATATTAAAGTCGTTAAACAGTTTGGTGACGCATGAGACGATGTAAAAGACGCCAAATGCCAACGCCATTGTTTTTCTGCCACTAAAGTGTCACCACCTGTCAGTAAATGTGGTGCTTGCGATGAGCGTACTATTTATCTGCCAGAGCGCCAACGAAGGTGCCAAAGACCATTGATGATCCGAACCCAGCGATAAACAACGTGGCAATTTGTTGCTTTTTAAAACCATAGTGGTCGTACAGCGCATACACGTACGGTCCTTGAAGCCAATCCGAACCTGTTTTTTTTTTCATTAACGTTACAAGCGCTCAAATTGCGTACAAACAACGACGTAGTAAACCAGGAGGTAGTTGCGCTGAAACGTGCGAAATTCAGGGCTGGTGGTTTGTTCTTGCTGTTGGCTTCGTTTGTATAGCTGCAACACTACACATGCTACACATGTCACACCAAGAGCAAGCCACAAAAACGTTATCATGCTGGTGATTAGATGTTGAAGCTATGGCTTAGGCTGCCAAAACTAATTATCTGGGCAAAACCCAAAATGAAAATAAAAACAGGTTATTTCACTTAACACTGTAAAATTAAAGCCATTTGGGGTGTTACAACAGATGTACTTTTGCCCTCTACTGGTGATAACAGGTTTAATAGCAATACTATCCTTTCAGGGCTGAAATTGGAGTTTCATTACCTACCAAATGTCACTGGAGTTGGCACCTACCAAATGTCACTGGAGTTGGCACTTACCAAATGACATTTGATGATGTAAAAATATCTATGGCAAGTTGTTGGCAAATTTTGATATTTGTCATTTGCTGGCAAATGTAGGTATTTGCTGTTTGTTGGCAAATGCCTGGTTTTGCTATTGCAAATTAGCAAAAAACAATAGGCAATTCATTTGCAGGTACGGGTCAAAATATGTGTCAGCAGTTATAATTGTGTACACAAAATAGTAAAAACGATGGATTGGTTTATTGTTTTCTTAACTATTACAAGTACATTTACATTACAACACATTACAATACATACATTACATTACATTACAACCCCACTACCACTAAACGACCATGTTTTTGACCTGTTTGAGGAGATATTTTAGACATCATGCCTTAATTGTCCTAAAACCCAACTTAATATCCACAACTTAACGACTACTTCAGAAAAATGCTTGAAACCCATAATCGCCTTTAAAAAGTGGTTTAATAGAGCTATTAGGCCATAATATCCTTAAACTACTCCAAATACATATTTTCTGTCGTTTTTGCCTAAAAATGGTGAGTTGATCCCCAAACCATCATGAAACCATGCATCGTACCTAAATATACCTAATGCTACATTTTCTGAGCAGTTCGTACAGTCAGACCAAAGTTATTCAATAAAACAACAAAATTCAGCAAAAAGCTACATTTTGCACTTTATTAAGTTTTCTCCTCTACTTTTTAAGTAAATGCCCTAATAACCTTAAAACACCCTCATCTATTAATAATACATGTTTTGTACCTTACGATTACAAGCTGCCATTTAATTGCAGTAATTTTTTTTGGATTTTTTGATTGCCAAATCCAAACAAAATTTGATGGCCAAATTTTTTTTTTGATTGCAAGTGTATACTGATGGTTGTGGTTTTGGCACACATGTGATATATGTGTACACATACAATGTATGAAAAAGAGGAGTATATTTTGTATCCAATTTTTCATATTATTTAATTGTACTCTACCCGTACGGATCCCATACGTAACCCGTACGGGTAGAGTACGGGTCAACAATACGGAACCTGTACGGGTTAAGTACGGGTCAAAAGTACAGGTTCTGTACGGGTTTAGTACGGGTCAAAAGTACGGGTTCCGTACGGGTTTAGTACGGGTCAAAATCCCAATTCCAGTACTGCAAAAAGAAACTTGCTAAGAGATGACACTCAAAAATACTAGTGAAGCCTTAAAGCAAGCTGGCTTTTTTGGTGTCTTTGCACATAATTTAGGGCAATGGACTTGAAAGTTGCAGCAAAATTGTTTGTAGCTCAAATTGTTAAAACCCTTAGTTTATTTCAAAATAATACACTTTTAGAGAAATTGAAAAGACTGTCAAAAACACAGACATGATTCACACACTTTGTGTAACTATTGCAAGCTTAGTATATCATGGATTTTAGCAATTAATAGCCCATTGGAATTTTGAGGCTTAAGCTATATCTTGTATGAAAAACAATGCATTATAAAATAACATGCATTATGTACATGAAGTTTTATTTTGCATTATGCAAACAAACACATAACAAAGCATGTGGTTATTGTCATCCACAGCACAATAACCCATCTTCAGGATTGAAACTCAACAAGGCATTTTCATCCAAATAATGTCTTGTTTTTTACAAAAATGCCTAAATTGCATGGCTAGTACCTTGTAAATCTTTTCACGGAGCAATAAGGTCACTAGATGTTTTTCTTCATTTTCAAGTGACATTAAAGATGTTTTGTTGTTTCACACAGCTTTTTTTTTCTTTAGAGGAGAGAAATGTGAAAGTGAAAAAATCCCCACATGCTCTATTTTCATGTTTGAAAAGTGCCAGTGTTGTATTCTTGGTACTGGAATCAGGATTTTGACTCATACTAAACCTGTACAAAACCTGTACTTTTGACCTGTACCTAACCTGTATCTTTCAATACAAAATCTGTACACTTTTGTCCAGTATGTAACTCATATGGATTCTGTATTGTTGCAGTAGTAAAATCGGAAGTACGTGTGAAGTACGTATATTGTACGTGTGAAAAAGTACGTGGCATGTACGTATATTGTACGTGTCAAAATACGTGCCACGTACGTATTTCATCCGTGTGAAAAGTACGTGGCACGTACGTATATTGTACGTGTGAAAAGTACGTGCCACGTACGTATATTGTACGTGCGAAAAGTACGTGCCACGTACGTATATTGTACGTGCGAAAAGTACGTGCCACGTACGTATATTGTACGTGTGAAAAGTACGTGCCACGTACGTATATTGTACGTGTCAAAAGTTGGAATTTTGCCTCGTTTTGAACAAAAAATACTAAAAACGATGGATTGGTTTATTGGTAATTACAACTACATATACATTACAATACATTACAATACACTACATACAATACATTACAATACATTACAATACATTACCACTAAACGACCATGTTTCAGGAGATATTTCTATCATCATGCCTTACCAACCTACAACTGCAACTTAACCACCACAACTTAACCACTATTTCAGAAAAATGCTTGAAACCCATAATCGCCTTTAAAAGTGGTTTAATAGAGCTATTAAGCCATAATATCTTAAACTACTCCAAATACATATTTTCTGTCGTTTTTGCCTAAAAATGGTGCACTGAACCCCAAACCACCATGAAACCATGCATTGTACCTAATTATACCTAATGCTACATTTTCTGAGTGGTTCGTACAGAGAGACCTAAGTTATGCAATAAAACAACAAAACACAGCAAAAAGCTACATTTTGCACTTTATTAAGTTTTCTCCTCTAGTTTTTAAGTAAATGCCCTAATAATCCTAAACACCCTCTTTTATTAATAATACATGGTTTCGTACCTTGCGACTACAAGCTGTCTGTTATTTTTTGAGATTTTTTTTTGAATTTTTTGGCTACCAAATGCCAGAATTTTTGGGCAAATTTTTTTTTACCTTTTTTATGTACATGTTAAAAGTACATGCCACATACAAATTAGATACAGTTTGAAAGTACATGCCACACATACAGGCCATGCATGCATTTTTTTACAAGTTGTTTTTCATATAGTTCAAAAAAATAAAGTTGGCCATTTAGCTTTCCCATAATTTCTATCTGTGTAAATTTTCCTTCATCTAACAATGATACACATTGAGAGTTATTTATATTGAGTGTAATAAGAATGTTTTGTTGGTGCCAAAACATGACTTTTTGTGGAGGTATTTCATTGTCAAAAAAAAGTGAATTCCTACACTTCCAAATACAATGCATAACAAAACTGTTTTGTATAGCTTTTTCTTTGTTAGATGAATATTTCAAAGTATAGTCAGACCATCCATTTAGATTTGGTGAGATATGTTTGACAAACATACTTCCAATAGCTTTGGCATAGTTTCATTCAAAAAAGAGACAATGACATTGTAAAGGATACACTGGCTATTTGTGTGTCTGGCAGAAAGTAAATTTTTTGAAATCTCCAAAATATCATGTGGTTTGTTGATTCTCCTTAAAGAACTAACAGAGTTAAGCATTTTGTGAACCTTTCAACTGTTATCAACATAATTTTTAGTGTAAAGGCCATTTTATCAGTAGGTTTGGGTTGGCACAATAAACCCACCTTTTTTGAAAAAAAAAAAAAAAAGTAGGTTTGGGTTGGGTTGTGTTTGACAATGTCAGATACTTTAACATACCTTTGAGTAAGTACGTACCACATGCAGGTTAGGTACATGTCAAAAGTATGTGTCACAGTACAAGGCAAAAGTATGTGTCATATACAGGTTTTGTATATGCCAAAATCTTGATTACAGTACTGTTACAGCAAATAACATAATCAGAAACACAGCTGTAGTACTTGATCCAATGGAAACAAAACATATTTGGAAAATCATTACAAACATACCATGCCAAATTAATGGTTAAATAAAATACAATTTCTCAATAGTATGGTTTATTATGATGTACATAGTAGAAACTGTTGATACAGTTCTTTTTGTACAATTTTACTTATTTTGTTTAATACGTATGTAACACATACGTGCCACGTACGTATATTGTACGTGTGAAAAGTACGTGGCACGTACGTATATTGTACGTGTGAAAAAGTATGTGGCACGTACGTATATTGTACGTGTGAAAAGTACGTGCCACGTACGTATATTGTACGTGTGAAAAGTACATGCCACGTACATATATTGTACGTGTCAAAATTCCGATTTCACTACTGTGATCTGTACTCTACAAAACATACTCCTTTTTTTTCCATACAATGTATGTGTAAGCATGTGCTCTATTAAACCACTTTTTAAAGGTGATTATGGGTTTCAAGCATTTTTCTGAAATAGTGGTTAAGTTGTGGATATTAAGTTGGGGTTAGGCTAATAAGGCATGATGTCTAAAATATCTTTTCAAAAAGGTCAAATATGGTTGTTTAGTGGTAATGCTGGCCACGCAAATCGCACGTTTGGACACGTTTTGGGCACATTTATTATCTACGTTTTGGGCATGTTTAGGCACGTTTATTTTCACGTTTTGGGCACGTTTTGGGCACGCATATTTGCCACGCATATCACACGTTTTGGCACACATAAAACACCACTTTATAGAGGAAAAGTAAATAACGATTTATTACGATACATAACACATAACGATTACAAAGAGGTTTGGTACAATTATTACAAACTTTACATAAAACTATCTCCACATAAACGATACCCAGTAATATCAACCAACTTCATGTTTTGCCATTTTACCTGCTTTTTCACCAATCCTGCCTTATTGTAAATACTTAAGCAAGAACTTACCTAATTAGGCAAAAATCTCAAATCCAATAATCGTCTTTAAAAAGGGTTTAATGGAGTTATTGAGCCATAATATCCTTAAACTACCCTAAATACCTATTTTCTATCGTTTTTGCCTTAAAAAGGGGCACCAAACCCCAAACCACCACGAAACCATGCATCGTACCTAATAGTGGGCCATACTTTGTTTTTTAAAGGATTCGTACTAGTAGACCTGAGTTATTCACGAAAAATAGGAAAATCAAGAAATTGTTGGTTTTTGGGTATTTTTAGATTTTTTCGCCTACTTTTAAAGCCATGCCAATACAAACCTAACTACTGCTTACTTGGGTGAAAATACATGTTTTATTGTTGACGATTGGAGGCGATCGGCTTTGGGGTGAGATGGTTGAGTTTTGAGTTTGTCATTTTTTTTATTTTGAATTTTTCTCCAAATTTCTATTAAGGACAGGACATGGTTAAAACACGCAAATGGCACGTTTTGGGCACATTTTGGGCACGTTTATTTTCCACGCAAATGACACGTTTTAGGCACGCGTATTTTGTCCGATTCCACCACTGATGTGGCACATACTTTTCACATGTACAATACATGTACATATTAAACAAAATAAGTACAATTTTTTTACAAAAAGAATTGTATCAACAGTTTCTACTATGTACATCATAATAAACCATACTATTTAGAAATTGTATTTTATTTAACCATTAATTTGGAATGGTATGTTTGTAATGAATTTCCAAATATGTTTTGTTCCATTGGATCAAGTACTACAGCTGTGTTTCTGATTATGTTATTTGCTGTAACAATACCAGTGGTGGAATCGGACAAAATACGCGTGCCTAAAACGTGCCATTTGCGTGGAAAATAAACGTGCCCAAAACGTGCCCAAAACGTGCCATTTGCGTGTTGTATATTTGCAATAAACGTGCCCAAAACGTGCCATTTGCGTGTTTTAACCATGACCTGTCCTTAATAGAAATTTGGAGAAAAATTCAAAATAAAAAAATTGACAAACTCAAAACTCAACCATCTCACCCCAAAGCCGATCGCCTCCAATCGTCAACAATAAAACATGTATTTTCACCCAAGTAAGCAGTAGTTAGGTTTGTATTGGCATGGCTTTAAAAGTAGGCGAAAAAATCTAAAAATACCCAAAAACCAACAATTTCTTGATTTTCCTATTTTTCGTGAATAACTCAGGTCTACTAGTACGAATCCTTTAAAAAACGAAGTATGGCCCACTATTAGGTACGATGCATGGTTTCGTGGTGGTTGGGGTTCGGTGCCCCTTTTTAAGGCAAAAACGATAGAAAATAGTATTTAGGGTAGATTAAGGATATTATGGCTCAATAACTCCATTAAACCCCGTTTTAAAGACGATTATTGGATTTGAGATTTTTGCCTAATTAGGTAAGTTCTTGCTTAAGTATTTACGATAAGGCAGGATTGGCGAAAAAAGCAGGTAAAATGGCAAAAACATGAAGTTGGTTGATATAAACTGGGTATTGTTTATGTGGGGATAGTTTTATGTAAAGTTTGTAATAATTGTACCAAACCTCTTTGTAATCGTTATGTGTTATGTATCGTAATAAACTGTTATTTTCTTTTCCTCTATAAAGTGGTGTTTTATGCGTGCCCAAAACGTGTGATATGCGTGGCAAATATGCGTGCCCAAAACGTGCCCAAAACGTGGAAAATAAACGTGCCTAAAACGTGCCCAAAACGTAGATAATAAACGTGCCCAAAACGTGTCCAAAACGTGTGATTTGCGTGGCCAGCATGTGGAAGAGAAACGTGCCTTTTGCGTGGAAAAAAAACGTGCCCAAAACGTGTCCAAAACGTGTCTTTTGCGTGGAAAATAAACGTGCCCAAAACGTGCCCAAAACGTGCGATTCGCGTTCTGTCCGATTCCACCACTGACTGTAATCAAGATTTTGGCATATACAAAACCTGTATGTGACACATACTTTTGTCTTGTATTAGTTCATATGTGGCACACTTTTGACATGTATCTAACCTGTATGTGGTGCATATTTACTCAAAGGTATGTTAAAGTATCTGACATTGTTAAACACAACCCAACGCAAACCAACTGATATAAAATGGCCTCCTACCCTAAAAATTATGTTAGATAACATTGAAAGGTTCACAAAATGCTTAAGGCTGTTAGTTCTCTATGGAAAATCAACAAACCACATGATATTTTGGAGATTTCTATCAAAATTACTTTCTGCCAGACACACAAAGCCAGTATCCTTTAAAATGTCATTGTCTCTTTTTTGAATGGAATTATGCCAAAACTATTGAAAGTATGCTTGTCAAATGTATTTCACCAAATCTAAATGGATGGTCTGACTATACTTTGAAATATCCATTTAACAAAGAAAAAGCCATACATATCAGTTTTGTTATGCATTGTATTTGATTATTAGGGCATTTACTTACAAACTAGAGAGAAAACTTAATAAAGTGCAAAATGTAGCTTTTTGCTGTGTTTTGTTGTTTTATTGCATAACTTTGGTCTTTCTGTACAAACCACTCAGAAAATGTAGCATTAGGTATGATGCATGGTTTCATGGTGGTTTGGGGTTCAGTGCACCATTTTTAGGCAAAAACGACAGAAAATATGTATTTGGAGTAGTTTAAGGATATTATGGCTTAATAGCTATATTAAACCACTTTTTAAAGGCGATTATGGGTTTCAAGCATTTTCTGAAATAGTCACTAAGTTGTGGTGGTTAAGTTGCAGTTGTAGGTCAGTAAGGCATGATGATAGAAATATCTCCAGAAACATGGTCGTTTTGTGGTAATGTATTGTAATGTATTGTAATGCTGTAATCAGAGATCACTTGTGTCATTAGTTCTTGTGAAGAGTGATAAAGCAAAAAAACAAGGAAAAAAACAAAACATAATTAATATTTTAACCTTTATGTTCTTGCTGTCATGGACAGTCCACAAACAAAGTGACCACATTGCCACTTTGTGTTGATAAAGTCACAATGAATACAGCAAAAAAGTCACAACCATGCTTATCAGTCCATATATCACTGATGATGGCTGGTTAGAGAGATTTTGCCTTTTTCATTTGTAAGGCTTCTTTGATGGTCTCCATTTGATTGATAAACTTGTTTTTAGCTTTTAATGCAAGTAATTGAAGAAAGGGTAACTTGATCACACATTAAGGCATTTAACAAATGTTCTGAGAGTATAGTTTGGATTATTGAGCAAAAAAACAAATTGCACCAACAATTTCCAAAGTTTAAAGTGCTGTAATACCCAGTTGACTAATCTGGTGTCAATTTCTTCTTTCTCCTCACAGTGATGTCTTGAGGGGCTTTAAATCCCATTGATTTGAGATACTTGAGTTTTTCTGTGATGTTGTTGAGTAGTGTTGATGCAGAGTTTGTATGCCACTTTTTTTTTTAATAAAAAAGATGGGTTTATTGTGCTGTGGACGACAATAACCATGTGTGCTGTTTATTACATTTTATATTTTCATAGTTCAAAATAAAGATCTTCATCCCACTCGTCTGAGCTTTCATCATCTAAGTAATAGTTGTGTCTTTGCCTACTACCTACATATGGGTGGGGTTAGTAATTTTAACTGGTTGTTGATATAAGTGTTTTTTGGAGTTGGTAGGTGGTAAAGGGGGTGGATCAGGAGGTGGAGTAAACCAGCACCCCAATCCTCCCATGTTTCTTTAAAATCAACCATCCAATTAGCAATTTCCAGTAGTGGCCACTTGTATAAACTTGTCTTTGTCTGGTAATGATTCACATTGGGAATTGGTAATATTCAAGGCTACAAGACTGTTTTGTTGATGCCAAAACATTGCTTGTGAGTGTTGGAAATTTCCTGATCATGTATAAATGAATTGCAACATTTTCATATGCAATGCATAATGGAGCTTATATGAATTGCTTTTTCCTTACTTTGAGTGTATTTTCAGAAGCTTTGGGTGTGTTGTGTTTGACAATGTCAGACACTTTAGCATACCTTTGAACAAATATGGAAAAAAATGGTTAAACACAGCCTTGGCTACTAAAATAGTGTTTTGGTCTTAACTAAAAGGTTTGTCAGGTAAAAAGAAGGCACCATCCTTTAAAACAATTGAACATTTATTATCTAGTAGGTTTTTAGCTCTGTGTTTTTCCAAGACTCTTTCATTTGCTTTAGGGCCATTATAATCTTTTTAAAGGGAGGTCTGTCCTTAGGATCATATTACAACATAACATTGCCTTAAAGCCTATTAATACCCAACATTATTAAATAATGTACCAATTTGGAAAAATGTGGGGGACACATGCGGGGAACAAGCTTTTGCGCCTCCTTTCTTCCAAAGCAAATGAATTTTGAACAGTTCTCTTTAATGACAACCCCAATCTTGGCACGTGTGATTAGTTCCAGCATAACAAGCCTAGCAGTAACTGTTTTAACAACCATGTCAAAATATGAAGAATCCTTACCCATAACTAAAAATGTCTGCTCTTTCATTGTAATCCAAACTATACTCTCAGAACATTTGTTAAATGCCTTAATGTGTGATCAAGTTACCCTTTCTTCAATTACTTGCATTAAAAGCTAAAAACAAGTTTATCAATCAAATGGAGACCATCAAAGAAGCCTTACAAATGAAAAAGGCAAAATCTCTCTAACCAGCCATAATCAGTGATATATGGACTGATAAGCATGGTTGTGACTTTTTTGCTGTATTCATTGTGACTTTATCAACACAAAGTGGCAATGTGGTCACTTTGTTTGTGGACTGTCCATGACAGCAAGAACATAAAGGTTAAAATATTAATTATGTTTTGTTTTTTTTCCTTGTTTTTTTGCTTTATCACTCTTCACAAGAACTAATGACACAAGTGATCTCTGATTACAGCATTACAATACATTACAATACATTACCACAAAACGACCATGTTTCTGGAGATATTTCTATCATCATGCCTTACTGACCTACAACTGCAACTTAACCACCACAACTTAGTGACTATTTCAGAAAAATGCTTGAAACCCATAATCGCCTTTAAAAAGTGGTTTAATATAGCTATTAAGCCATAATATCCTTAAACTACTCCAAATACATATTTTCTGTCGTTTTTGCCTAAAAATGGTGCACTGAACCCCAAACCACCATGAAACCATGCATCATACCTAATGCTACATTTTCTGAGTGGTTTGTACAGAAAGACCAAAGTTATGCAATAAAACAACAAAACACAGCAAAAAGCTACATTTTGCACTTTATTAAGTTTTCTCCTCTAGTTTGTAAGTAAATGCCCTAATAATCAAATACAATGCATAACAAAACTGATATGTATGGCTTTTTCTTTGTTAAATGGATATTTCAAAGTATAGTCAACCATCCATTTAGATTTGGTGAAATACATTTGACAAGCATACTTTCAATAGTTTTGGCATAATTCCATTCAAAAAGAGACAATGACATTTAAAGGATACTGGCTTTGTGTGTCTGGCAGAAAGTAATTTTGATAGAAATCTCCAAAATATCATGTGGTTTGTTGATTTTTCCATAGAGAACTAACAGCCTTAAGCATTTTGTGAACCTTTCAACTGTTATCTAACATAATTTTTAGGGTAGGAGGCCATTTTATATCAGTTGGTTTGCGTTGGGTTGTGTTTAACAATGTCAGATACTTTAACATACCTTTGAGTAAATATGCACCACATACAGGTTAGATACATGTCAAAAGTGTGCCACATATGAACTAATACAAGACAAAAGTATGTGTCACATACAGGTTTTGTATATGCCAAAATCTTGATTACAGTCAGTGGTGGAATCGGACAGAACGCGAATCGCACGTTTGGGCACGTTTTGGGCACGTTTATTTTCCACGCAAAAGACACGTTTTGGACACGTTTTGGGCACGTTTTTTTTCCACGCAAAAGGCAACGTTTCTCTTCCACATGCTGGCCACGCAAATCACACGTTTTGGACACGTTTTGGGCACGTTTATTATCTACGTTTTTGGGCACGTTTTAGCACGTTATTTTCCACGTTTTGGGCACGTTTTGGGCACGCATATTTGCCACGCATATCACACGTTTTGGGCACGCATAAAACACCACTTTATAGAGGAAAAGAAAATAACAGTTTATTACGATACATAACACATAACGATTACAAAGAGGTTTGGTACAATTATTACAAACTTTACATAAAACTATCCCCACATAAACAATACCCAGTTTATATCAACCAACTTCATGTTTTTGCCATTTTACCTGCTTTTTTCGCCAATCCTGCCTTATCGTAAATACTTAAGCAAGAACTTACCTAATTAGGCAAAAATCTCAAATCCAATAATCGTCTTTAAAACGGGGTTTAATGGAGTTATTGAGCCATAATATCCTTAATCTACCCTAAATATCTATTTTCTATCGTTTTTTGCCTTAAAAAGGGGCACCGAACCCCAACCACCACGAAACCATGCATCGTACCTAATAGTGGGCCATACTTCGTTTTTTAAAGGATTCGTACTAGTAACCTGAGTTATTCACGAAAAATAGGAAAATCAAGAAATTGTTGGTTTTGGGTATTTTTAGATTTTTCGCCTACTTTTAAAGCCATGCCAATACAAACCTAACTACTGCTTACTTGGGTGAAAATACATGTTTTATTGTTGACGATTGGAGGCGATCGGCTTTGGGGTGAGATGGTTGAGTTTGAGTTTGTCAATTTTTTTATTTTGAATTTTTCTCCAAATTTCTATTAAGGACAGGTCATGGTTAAAACACGCAAATGGCACGTTTTGGGCACGTTTATTGCAAATATACAACACGCAAATGGCACGTTTTGGGCACGTTTTGGGCACGTTTATTTTCCACGCAAATGGCACGTTTTAGGCACGCGTATTTTGTCCGATTCCACCACTGGTATTGTTACAGCAAATAACATAATCAGAAACACAGCTGTAGTACTTGATCCAATGGAACAAAACATATTTGGAAATTCATTACACAAACATACCATTCCAAATTAATGGTTAAATAAAATACAATTTCTAAATAGTATGGTTTATTATGATGTACATAGTAGAAACTGTTTGATACAATTCTTTTTGTAAAAAAATTGTACTTATTTTGTTTAATATGTACATGTAATGTACATGTGAAAAGTATGTGCCACATCAGTGGAGTAATCGGACAAAATACGCGTGCCTAAAACGTGTCATTTGCGTGGAAAATAAACGTGCCCAAAATGTGCCCAAAACGTGCCATTTGCGTGTTTTAAACCATGTCCTGTCCTTAATAGAAAAATTTGGAGAAAAATTCAAAATAAAAAAATTGACAAACTCAAAACTCAACCATCTCACCCCAAAGCCGATCGCCTCCAATCGTCAA
>JALMLS010000626.1:0-74674 GCA_038496445.1 Trichosphaerium sp. ATCC 40318 | reverse complement strand
TCATAGTTACTCCCGCCGTTAACCCGTGCTTGGGTGAAATTAAGCACCGCAACTTTCAAAGCACTGGGCAGGAGTCACCCTTTGTCAGACCTCAGAGGAGGTATCAAAGGGCTAAGTTTTAAGTAAACAGTTGGGTTCTCTAAGCTTCTGAGAGTTCCGCCATGATCCGCTTGTGGACCTCTTTGCAGGGACTGTGCGCCGTTCCCGAAGGGGCTACACTGAAGTAGCGCAGACGCACGTCGTCCCGGGTCCCGGTCAGCAGAGCCAGCCCTTTTCCCGAAGTTACGGGCCGCGTATGCCGACTTCCCTTACGCCGTTTACACCGTGCAGCGCCAGAGGTGACTAACCTAGGGGACCTGATGCGGTTTTCGGTACGGTATGAGCCTGGAGGACACTGAACACCCGAAAGTGTCGGCTTCGGAGAGGAGCAGCCTCGTGAGAACGAGCTCACCAACACCCCTAGAAAGCAAAAGTGCTTTCCCATTAGCTACCCTCGACTCTTTCCCTTCGCCGCTTTACGTGGCTCCGGGGAGTTTCCCTCGAATAGCTTAGGCGCGGGAGAAGGCCCCGCAGAAGTGTGGTTGCTCGCGTGCGCTCTCTCTCTCAGTGTTGCCACTTCTAAAGCAAATGCATCCTCCTTACCCATGCCCTGGATTACTCACCAGGTTGCCTTTCGCCGAGTTGAAAGCATCGCAGACTTCCACCAGTCTTCAGAAAACAGTAAAGTTCATCCGAACAAGGTGTCGTCTGCCAGCATCAAACAGTATACTCTATTAGGAGCTGGCTTAGGACCGGCTAACTCGCAGCTGAATGCCATCACCGCGAAACCCTTCCCCACTTGGGCGACCTGGCTGTGATAAACACTGTTTCACCAGGCTCCAATTGCTACTACCACCAAGATCATCACTGCTGGTGGCTCCGGGTGGACGCCACCGCCCCCCTTCTACGCCACCAGCACGCCGTCCTACCGCACCCTGGGCCGAGCCGGGGCGATCGCGCAGCGGCGGCTAAGGCAGTTTAGCGCCATCCATTTTCGGCGCGTCCCAATTCGGCTGGTGAGAAGTTACTCACTCCTTAGAGGATGACGACTTCCATGTCCACCTTCCAGCTGTCTAAACTGGAACACCGCCTTCGTTGTCTTGGTTACTGCCTATTCGGGCGCCTTTGCTGCTGCTCGCGTTTAAAACCGTCTCGTCAGTCCTGCTTATCAAGACCGGCCCAATAGGGGTCCACCGTCTCGGTGACTACAGCCATTCGGCCTGTAGTCGGTCGCCTCTTATGTGTTTGATAATAGGTCGATGGCAACTTTGGCCTCCGATACCTCTTTCCAGTGGCTCTACGAGACGAGACCGGCGTCACGGACCCCCTCTATCCTTAGGGATACTTCGAACGGTACCAGCTACGTTGGCAGCTCGTTTGGTCTCTCGCCCCTATACCCAATGTCCGGCGAGCGATTTGCACGTCAGCAACGCTACGGGCGTCCAGCGGGATTTCTCCCGCCTTCCCCCTTTTCGGGTATAGATCGCTACCTTTCGGGTATCGCCCAACGTACTATCGCCTGCCAAGAGAACAACGCCGGAGATGGCAAAGTGTATCTACTTTGGTGTGACGTGTTTTTAATTACTTGCGTAACAAAAACATGATAATAGCATAGTCGGTTTTTTATGTCGATCTTTGCAAACTTATACATGTGACTGTAATACGTTTGTTTTTATATAAAGAACTTGACGGCCTAGGAGCTTATCCTTGGCTTCATTTCTGTGCGGGTTGGAGGTTTGATCTCTCACCCTCGCACGCTCGGCGAACTCCTTGATCCGTGTTTCAAGACGGGATACACGGAGGCCATGGCCCAATAAGGGCATAGAGCCTCATTGAGGTTGTGGACGATGAATGACGAACTTCGTTCCTTTCGGAAGAAGACGTACATTCGGAGGTTTCAGTAATTTCAGTGAACCAACGCCATTTAAAGGTTTAAAAGTGCTTTTTGATGTCCTTTCAACCAAACCCACGTTTTTATGCTTTTCAGCTTGTAGGATGGTGTGGACAGCACAGTTAGCCAGTATGACTTTTTTGTGTTAGTCACTTCTATGTTACCTTCCCCTCGACGTTTTGTTTCATTATAATCTTCCAGGGCACAAGGCCCCGGTCGCTTTTCCCTCGCTACAAGAGCGTCTGCCATGTGCAGATTAGGTGCAGGGCACCTACGTACTCCGTGCCATTTGTACCCTTGCCGGCTTCGGGTCTTTTAACCCTCTATCGAGGAGTGCTGTTTCAGTCTTCCCTCACGGTACTGGTGCGCTATCGGCCACCTCCCGATACTTAGCCTTGCCGGGTAACCTCCCGGTAACTTCGTATGGCACGGCCAAACCATACTACTCCTGGACGATGGGACTCTATTTCCTCGGTTGACAGCGTACGGGGCTCGCACCCTCTACGGCTACGACTCGTGCGTAATTCCCGTCAACGTCTGGAAGAGCCACCACGCCTTAGCCCACAACTCCGATGCTAGGCTCGGATTCAGGCTTGAGCTTGTCCCCTTTCGCTCGCCGCTACTCAGGGAGTCCCTTTTGGTTTCCTTTCCTCTGCCCCAATGATATGCTTAACTTAGGCAGGTCGCCAAGTGTAACTCAGGACGCAAGTTGTGTTTTTTTTAATGCTTTCAGTTCAGTATGTAAACCAACCTTCGCTCTAAAGCTTCGCTTAAGTAAGCTAGGCATGAGTTCTGGAGGAACATCACTTCCGGCAATTTATTAATTAGTTGTGGCAACCACTTTCTTTTTTTAGAAGATTAAGTGTGTACACCATACGCAGCACCAAATAAATTTAGTGTTTGTTTTGCTGGCGTCGCTGAGTCACGCTCCTTTGCCTGTGATTCGTGAGAATACAGAACGCGGCCTGAGGCATTCGGCAATGCCACCTTCAGATGAGAGCGATTCCGGTGGCTGGTTTCATAGTGATCCATGGCCTTCTTCGGGGGAGGTGCCTAACCGTTCACCGACAAGGTTTGGTTTCTTTCGAAAATCTTGACGTTCTTTATAGTCGTGCCACGACTGTGTTTTGGTTTGCCAAAATGGCGGTTGTGGAGCTGGCAGATATGCAAGATATCACCACAGCAGAGGATGATTGCATCTTCACTTACCGAGGTAAGATTAGATTTACCAAACCAGAGCTGATACTCCAATTTTTTCTTTTAAACTTGGTTAAAAGTTGGTTTAATTGCTTCTAAGGGTTTAATACCAATAGTATTGATCCTTCAGCAGGTTCACCTACTGAAACCTTGTTACGACTTCATCATCCTTTATGAGCGCAAGTTCGAGCAGGTTCGATAACCGGCAAGCCGGTCGTCCCCCCTGGTCTCACTCGCACCCACATCGGTCGATGCGACGGGCGGTGTGTACAAGCAACAGGGACAGATTCCAGGTGCGTTGATGACACACCTGTACGAGGCATTCCGCGTTCGTGGCTACAGTTACAGCAACCAGTCCCTAAGCACGCATGTGTCTTTTCGAAGAAGCAGCATTGAGCACACTTAACATCCAAATCGACCACACGGTGCGCTTTCATGTATTTTTTATGAACATTGCAGAAACTTGCTTCATAATAAAGTTTGCCTTGGTAAAGATATAATCTTCCAAGTCAAAGCATTTAAGTGAAGAAGAAACCTTGTTTGTTAATTTGAAACGATCCACAGCTCTTTCAATGTTTACACTAAGGAACAAGTCCAAAGATGTAAGTTTTCATCTAACAGCGCTTCTCATCTTAACATTAAAGGAATTTAACTTCCTAAAAAGCCTCGACGAGGGGGTTAACTCTTTATATTAGGTTCAGGACAGACTTTTGTTATGAAGGTGGTAGTTTCCGAAGGTGCGTTTAAGTGTAGTCGTATTTAGATAATAAAATCTGAGGTTTAACTCGCTGTCGTGAAGAAGTGTTCTGGCGGTTTCAGGGCTTGCCCGGATGCCTGTTCGGCCCAGGAACCCGTTGAACTAAGCAGTGTAGGCCGCGTGCGGCCCGGAATATCTGGGGGCATCCCGGATCTGTTATAGCCGCCGCTTCTTACGACTTTTCGCCGTCAGTCCTGCACAGGGGTCCCGCACGAGGCGGGGGAATCAATGTGACAGTAGCGATCTCGCCCGTTATCGGAATAAACCTGACAGATAAGTCCACGAGCCTAAAACGACCATGCACCACCGTTAGCTAACTCGGAAAAGACCCTTCAGTCTGTTCGTCCCCTTAGAGCGTCCGATCCCGGTAAGTTGTCGCGCGTTGAGTCAAATTGAGCCGCAGCCTCCAGAGCCTGGTGGTGTTGCTCCGTCAATGCCTTTAAGTTTCAGCCTTGCGACCATACTTCCCCCCTGGGCCCGATTACTTCGGTTTCCCGTGGGAACGGGCCCCGAGCCTTGGTTTGCCCGGCGCCCATTCAGTCGGCATCGTTTACTGTGGAGACTACACGGGTCTCTAATCCGCTTCGCTCCCTCCACCATCGTTCTAGATCACCGGCCACGCCCTTGCAGAGCGCCTTCGCTTCGGGTAGTTTGGATCAGGTCAAAAGATTTCACTCCTCGCTGATACCACACTCTCTACCCCGTACGCACCTAGTAATCGTGTGTTCTTTATTAGTGTGAAGACTAACTCAAGTTTTTCCTCAAAGTACTTTTTGTAATTCACAATGTTTTTATTCCCTTAATGAAGAACATGAGTTTTCACTCAGACTTGCATATCAGGATATTGTTCATACTTAGTTAAAATGAGACTTGAGCGTCGCACTTGGTAAAGTGTTGTTTTTTGTTTTTTTAAAGCCCAATTCCAGGATGCTGGTGGGTGGCATAGCGGCCGAAGCCTAAACTGACCTTGCGTTTGAGCGAAGCCATTTATGCCTGGTCGGGCGATGAAAAAGAGTCGGGGGGTTTGTTCAAAAGAATAAATTCTTATATCTAAACCTTGTCCCTCTCAGCTGTGTCGTTGTTTGGACTGCGAGCGCTTTAACAGCAACAGCAAAAGTATAAGCTTTCGGAGTGGGTGTTACCGCGGGTGCTGGCACCCAACTTGTCCTCCAATAGTTTCTCAGGGCGACATTCAGTTGCCCCTCATTGCGACGACCGGTTTAAATGCCGGCCTCGTTACACTCAGTCGCTGGCTCGATTTGCAATCAATGGCCAAGTTACGCGCCTGCTGTTACCCGTAAGTACAGGGGCCGTATCTAATGCCCCTTCTCCGGGAACCGAACCCTAGTTCCCCGTTACCCGTCACTGCCGCGGTAGGCCGTTACCCTACCGCCTGGCTGATAGGTCGGCCGCCCTTCCGACTCGTGGAGGGGGAGAACTCTCAACTTTATATCGATATGATCTTTATGAAGAAGCACATTCAGCGAAGGATCGAGATTTGAACAATGTTCATTTTTCTTTCACCTAGTTTCACTTATGTAAACTTCAACTTTTTTTTTTAGAAACATGTCTAGTCAGAGAGAACTCCTCATAACTCCATCGCATGCCCCAACGCCGCTCTTCCCGACGGAGTACGGACGCCGCTTCCTAAGGGGAGGCTGCTTCCCTTGGCGAACCAAGATGGGATCGGGTGATCGTCCGCTCCTGAGCGTTGGATGCGACCGATGGGTCCTTGCAGCAGAGGGGCCCATCGGCAGCGCTAGGCGCATTACGTATTAGCCGCAGGTTTCCTTTAATCCCGGTTATCCGCGGGGGAGGCCACGAGTTTTGGTTATAGTGCGTTTAGGAAACAAGTTCCTGTGTGCAAAATGACGTGACCATTATTAGTCTTGTCGGGTGGGTTACGACCGTTTTAAGGAGCCGTTTGCGGCTCCGAGGATACCTCTTTGCTGAGCTTGCATGGCTTAATCCTTCGAGAAAGCTTATCACTCCTGGCAGGCTCAACCAGGTACCTTTTGCATCAGAGTTTTAAAGCAGATAGCTGCATTTAAAATAAATTCTCATCAGACCAAAGGTGGTTGAGGTTTTTAGGTGGTTTTTTGAAGAATGAACTTCATAAGAAACCATTCAATCTTTATTCCTATTCTCTTTCAAGGAGGATATATAGACGAAGGTCTTTTTGATGAACATCACAAATACCTGGTGCCGGACAACACCAGCCTTTCTTGTTGGAGAAGAAGCTGATGTGTCTTGGTTATGGTTTTTATGGCAAGAGATGCTCATAGAGCACATTGCCACAACAGCATAGGGTTGTGTCTTTTTAAAGGACTACTTTTCTTGATGAGTCATGCCTATTTTTTTTACTGAGTAGCCCTTGAGGCATCGTCGGTAATAGCTTGCAACTGCATCATTTTTCATACACTCTTTTTTTTTTTTTTTTTTTTTTTTTTTGGTTTTTCTTTACTTATTCAAGTACTTGAACTGTGCCTTTCCTTGTTAAGCCTTCAAGTTGTAGCAATTTGCTACACTTGCTTTTATTGATGTACTTGGCTTGTGTGCCTTTCCGTCAAGTTTGCCTTTCACATTTCTGCTTCAGGCTCACATCTATTATTACCCAAGTACTTGATACTTTATCTTTCCATTGGGTGTTTTGGATATGTTGTTACAGCTTCTGTTGAAATATCTGGAACACTTTGATTCCTTTCTCTCAACCTAAGCATGTGACTTTGCACATACTTAGAGCTGTATAACTCTGGACTCGATTAGCATTTCTACACCTTTTTTGGAGGTGTTATAATGTTAGAAGAGAACATGTGTTTATATTGGTAGTTGTTGCCCACTAAGGGCTTCAACTTTTATTCACGTGCTCTTGGTGATGTGACTTGCACATACTAGGAACCGTGAATTTGCCAAATCTTGCTACTCGATTAGCATTTCTACACATTGTGATAAAGTGTTCTAATGCTAGAAGAGGGAGCCAAGTTTCGGCTGACCATGACTCGATTAGCATTTCTACACTCCAAACGAGTGTTCTAATGCTAGAAGAGAACATGTGGTTTTGTACACAAGTAGTTGTTGCCCACTCAGGGCTTCAACTCATGTTGTATTGAACTGTTTGCCCACTCAGGGCTACAAGCTCAATTTTCAACATGTCTAATTGACAATGACTCGATCGACATCTCTTTATCAATCTGTCGTTTCATATGACAGAGATAAGATGAAGGAGGAGTACAGGTGTCCACGTTGTACAATAAACATTGATCCACTCAGGACAATATTGTATTGTAACAATGTCTGCGTTCTAATGATACAAAGTACTTGAGAGTATTTTGTGTCACTAACATCACACACTATTGAAGTGGTTGTGTTGCTGTATCTTTGAGAGTACAGTCTCGTAACCCAAGAACTCGATTAACATTTCTACGCTCCGTACTAAAACGTGCGTTATAATGATAGAAGAGAACTCTTCATTCTGGGAGTGGACAAGTATTAAAGCTGCAATTACCACACACAACAACAACCAACTGGCATCGTCATCGATGGATATACTAAGAGACGAGCTTAACTCGGCCTTTTCTATCACATAAGAAAGCTAGAGTAGCCATACTCGTGGTTTTTGTGTGTGTGTGCGTAAGCGCAACTAAAATGCTCATGTCTACTTTCCAGTAGGAAGTAAGAGGGATCGCATAGCAAAGAGGACTTACAGTCATGTGCTCAAAAACGCTCAAAAACTCAATAGAACCACGTGTTTGGTCCAAAAGTGTCTTTTCTTGCGATAGAAGAATACAGACTACCCTTTTCGTTATGCCTTGATAAACAGTGTTCTGTAGTTACAGAACACACATTGTCATCACCTCAGACGAAAGGTTGTGTTGGAGCCACAAGTCGATTACCAATGCCTATGTTGCTATGTTGCTATGTTTGTACGCATGTTTCATAGGGGGCTTATATGGTAGAAGACGACAGCATCCTAGGTCCTCGTGCTTAACCGTCACACTTGAGCGCACTCCTGTATTTTGGGAGTGTTGCTCAGGCGTGATAGTCAGTCACCGTAAATGTGCTGCACGATGGGCGGAACCCATGGTCACCGTGCACTCCCTGTGGGCTCGTTCATCGGGTACAACAAAAGGGCTTTCGGACGTCGC
The DNA here is from genome assembly GCA_038496445.1 of Trichosphaerium sp. ATCC 40318. NCBI lineage: Eukaryota > Discosea > Flabellinia > Trichosidae > Trichosphaerium > Trichosphaerium sp. ATCC 40318. The sequence goes on along the minus strand of JALMLS010000626.1, from coordinate 66,645 downwards.
GTTTTGCTGCATTTTCTTCAAATGCACTTTTTTATGCGTTCGACCGATTCTTTTTTGTTTTCTCGATTATGCCAAGGGAAAGAGATGCGATTTCTGCAGGCGCATTTCACTCAAAATTTTTCCTTGTCCTTCCGCGCAGGTAAATCGCCTAGCGTTTTTGGGGGAATCTGATTTTGGTTTATGCCTCATAGTCTTTTCTCCATTTACGCCTCCATTAGGCTACACGGTTGAAAGACTGGCTCCCTTTCCCGAAAATATCGAGTTTTCGTGGTCCTGGCTTGGTTCAACACCGTTATTACTCACTTCAAAGCCGGTACAAATATCCACAGTGGGTAAAAAAAAAACTTTTCGAAGGTTTGTTTGCCGCGTTCTACCCGCCCGCGCGCTTTGTACCACCCTTTTTTTGTCATAAACCACTCGCGGTTGGGTTTTTTAACCCCTTTGGTGCGCCCTTTCTCAGTTTGTAGCGTCTGTACGGTTTCTTTTTTTGTGGATATTTTTGATCAAAAAAAAAAACAAAACTTTCGAGCTCATCAAAATCGCTTTATTTTCTCTTATTTCAGTCTCTGTAGTTGCTTTTTACCTCCGTTGTTCCCTTTGGTATCGCTGTTTCGCCTTTTCTGTCGCCGACGAATTTGCATTGACTATCTCCCGCAAGCGCCCCGCCCAATTAAAAAAAAATAAATTGGATATATTTTTTAGCGTAACCAAACATAACAATGAGTTCTAAAGCGCCATTAATGGTACTACACGCATTAAATAAGTGTCTGATGTGCATATTAGGTCTCCATTTCTGGAGTACGTGGCATTGCTGGCAAGTCACTAACACCAGTTGTAATTAACAAATATGTGGCCGCTTTTGCTACTGTACAGCGTAAAACGCGACCAAATGGAAAAATTATTGTTGGCAGAGATTCGAGAGTATCAGGTATGTTTGTAAACTTCGTCACAAAGATGATTGTTGCTTCTGTTCCTGTTTTTAACCGTTTAGGTCATTGGGTTACGTCAGTAGTAATTGGCGTTCTGAACGCTATGGGTTATGACACGGTATGTCGCTTCAAAGTACTTTTACGTAGCTACCCTCTTACGTTGTTTACAACGTAGGTAGAAGTTGGCATTGTACCAACGCCCACTGTCCAAGTGATGGTTCAACACTACTCTGCTGTTGGTGGCGTCATCATTACATCCTCGCATAACCCTGTGGAGTGGAATGGGCTCAAATTTGTGGACGCAGGTACGTGAATGAAGTGAACAACAAATTTTTTTATTTCTTTTTCTAAATCGGTTATTCGCGTAGATGGCTTGTTTATCTCCCCAGAGAAGGTAGCCGAATTTATAAAAGTGGCTGACGCTGGTGAATTCACATATGTCACTCCACCAACAACTTATGGACACTCTGAAAGCATTACAGACGCTAACGATATTCATATCAAAAAGCTGTTGGCCTTACCTTATATTGACACAACTAAAATAGCAGCTAAAAAGTTCAAGGTTGTATTAGATACAGTACGTACCAAGCACAACCCTTTTTGGTTTTTTTTTTTCGAAATATTTTATCTCAACGCCAAAGTGCTTACAATGCGCCCACAGGTTAATGGCGCAGGAGGTCCTATCATGACAAAGTTACTGGAGACTCTAGGGTGTCAGGTGATTCCTTTGAATACAGACCCTACAGGCGTGTTTGCACATATGCCAGAACCAATTCCGTCTCACTTATCACAACTTTGTGACGCTGTAAAACAAAACAGCGCTGACTTGGGTACTCGTTTACTCAGTTGTCTTCCTGTTGTTATTGTTATTAATCAAGTGTAAGGTATTGCCACTGATCCTGACGTTGATCGCTGTGTGTTTATTGACGAAAAGGGTGTCCCTATCGGTGTGTTAATCGATTTTTTCATTTGTTTGTGTTGACTTTATTTAAGGTGAGGAGTATACGCTCGCTATGGCTGTAAAGTTCTTTTTGGCGCATAAGAAAGGAGCCGTGTGCAAGAATTTATCATCATCACGTGCAGTGGATGATATAGCGAAGGAATACGGATGCGAAACATTTGCTACACCTGTTGGCGAAATTCATGTCGCTAAAAAGATGCAAGAGATCAAGGCTGTCATTGGTGGAGAAGTACGAATTTTGTAGACCAAACAGTCGTTTTATATTCACAAAAAAACCTAGGGCAATGGAGGAGTTATGTTACCTGACTTACATATTGGCAGAGACGCACCTGTTGGTAAATACTACACGACCTTTGTTCCGGATAATACGTGCTTACATTGTTTACCTTTAAGCTGCCACACTAGCACTTCAACTATTGAGTCAAGGTGATGCAACGTTAAGCCAACTTAAAGCATCCTTACCACAATGGGAGATTGTAAAATTGAAGGTAAACCGAGCTTTGTTTTATAAAATGGTTTGGAGTCTTAATAAATTGATTTTATAGGTTCCAGTGACAAGTAACGCTGATGAAGTCATCGAATCTGTAGCAAAGGAATGGAGGGGAAACCCAGACGCAAAGTTATCAAGTGTTGATGGTACTAGAATAGACACTGCAGGTATGTTTTATATTTCTTTTTATTGTTCTTTGTTTTAATTCGTTTTCGCAGATTGGTGGGTGCACTTACGCAAATCCAACACAGAACCAGTTGTCCGTGTAATTGCTGAAGCAGCTGATGCTGCTACAGCAACAAAGGTTGCTCAACAGTTCATGGATAAAATGAAGTAATAAATCAATTGATTAAAATCAGTTTTCTGCATAAATGTCTAGTAATTGGATTACCAACCAGCTCGAGTAGTCATTCTAGTGCAAGTGGACAATTGTCCAATGCACCATTCCAGGTTTAATGCTTATTCTACTGTTGATTTAACATGAGTGTTTTACAGCTTAGTTTATCTTGTTAAAGCAATAATCGTGATTGCAGAATGCGTTTGATTGCATACATAATGTAGTATAAGGGTTCACCTCATTCCGATAGCGAGTGAGTTAATACGCTTTTGGCGCAGTGGCTTATAGATACGACAATAAATGAACGTGAAGCGTGGTAATCAAAATTGTTATTTTGTTTTTTTCTATTTACAATTCTATAACAAAGGACTTTGCTTGTTTATAATCTTCTTGAAGAGATAAAGCAATAGCTTTACTTGTCATTCGAACATTTGGATCGGGATCTATACAGCTAATAATCTTAGGTAAGCACCCAACCGAAAAACAAAGAATGGTATGCTAGCTAATAAAACCAATGGTACCTTTGAGTTAATTCACCAAGCTCTGGGAATTCATCTGGGATAACAAATTCATCAAGTAGTTTGAGGTTGTTATTGACCATAGCCACAAAAACCTAATCCCTATTAAATTTCCTTACATTCTACGTGGTTTGTCTTACCTCTAAAAATTGCCTTCCTTCAAAGGGCTCCTTGCCTGTTATCATTTGGTACAATATAACTCCAAACGCTTTGGAAAAGTAAGCTCCTACTGCTCTTTTCTCAAAATGGGCAAACGTACAATAAACATCAACAGCAAAGCCGTAATCAGGCTGTACGCCATCTTCACTAAACTCTCTACCCATTTCAGGCGCTGTGTAGATTGGCGTAAATCCAGGATTTAGCGTGAAGCGCTTTGTATTTCTTTCAAGTTTGGCACTTCCAAAATCTGCTATTTTAATTTCGTTGTTTGCACCAAACTAAAGCGATGTGAGTTATAGATGGGATGTGAGTGCCTCCTGTGCGTACAAGTAGATTATCAGGCTTCAAATCGCGATGAATGATGCTTATTTTAGGAGAATGGAGATAACTCAAGCCCGAAGCTGTCTGATAAGCAATTTGTACAATAGCTTCTCTAGGGAGTTTATTTTTCTTATCCAATAGTTGTCCAAGGCTACCTCCTATGTGGGGTAAGTATTGATTACAGCAAGTATTAAAATTCATGTTAGAAAATCACGTGTAAGCTACGTAGGTATAGGGCATAAAGTTTTTTTCAAAATTCAACAAAAAAAGCTCCTAAAGGGCTGTAGAACTGACCTGGTGCGAATTCCATTACTAGATATACTGTTTCAGCTTGAGCAGATGCTCCAAAGCATCGTATTATGTTATTATGTTGTACACTGCTCAATAATTTTATTTCTTTGATGAGACTTCTTGCATCCTTTTCTTTCATTCGACTGCCAGTTTATTTAGAAAATCTCAAACCGAATTTTTCATACCTCTTGGACCTCTCCATTAATGTTTTAATAGCCACGCGTGTGGTATCATCCCATACGCCCTCCCACACCTAGTAAAGAGTTAAACAAGTTTTTTGGGTATTGGTTAGAACAATGAGACGCACTTGGCCAGTAGCTCCTTTCCCAACTTTCTTGACTAGTTTGAGACTGTCCATATCTATGAATCCTACACTAGGATCATCGCGTAGTGCTGAAAAATTGAGTTTAAACGCCTTCAGTTACTTACGAATTCCGTACCAACAACGAGTTTTGATGTATTGTCATCAGGTCCTAGCAAGTAATCTTTTTCGTCGTATTTTGGATTATGAGGTCCTGCGCGTTGACTAGTATGTTTGCCATCACCGTTCATGGAGTTTCTGAGGGAGATAATATCTACAAGTACATAAGGCAAAACAATTGTTAAGGGCATCTTTTTCGACGATGAAATAATAGATGTACCGTTCGTACCATTCCCGTAACTGTTTACTGAAGGTACACGTGAATTTTGTGCTTCATCTCCGCCAATAGTTGCCATATTAAATATATACGAGGATCTTAGTATAATAAGGCACATCTGGGGTATTCCTACAGCAATGATATCAGTATTACCTCTAGTAATTTTTTTCTTTTTTCTTGTTGTAAATGATTTGCACCTTCTTGGATTAAAAGAGCTGCGTTTGAGTTTGTTGGATTTAGTGGATACTGCAGCTTTATTACACCGCCCAAGAAATCATTTATAGCACGGAATAATGTACACAAAAAGAACAAACATGTGAGAGTGATCCACTACAATCAATTTGTAAGTTTATAAAACAACAAAATGTGGATGACACTTGACACATTTGGAAAAAAATCGGAATTGTCGTGCTACGCTCATAGAGCAGCGTCAAGGTAAAAAAAAGCGAGGAGTTACTCACCGCTGATTTTCCATGTATAGAGACATTCAAAAGCGGCCAAACAATAACAGCAAATGTGAGGGTGATTGCAGCGATAATACAATAAAAAACGGCTAGAAAGCCGGCTGATACGCTGTAAATCATACTTGTATTCTCCTCGTCGTGTAGTAACTCGAAAATGAGTACCTAAAGACTTTGTTGATCTTAAGTTTTTTCAAAGAGTTTTTTTTGTTTTGGCGAACCTGTACGCCAATCACTATCAATACTGTTACTAAAGAAGTCGCTGCTGTGGCGTAAAACCACCTTTGCTTACGTATTGATTCAAATTTAATCCTGGCCCTAAAAGAATAAAAAAAATAAGGGAGTCATCTTGTTATCCATGTGTCTGTACGTAGAGAAAAACAAAAAAAGAAAGAACCTACAAAAAGGCCAAAAACATTTCATAAAAAAACAGAAAAACGTACCAGTAATTTATAAATATGATACAAATCGCCACCCATATGGCTGGTGGTAGTAGAGACAGTATATCTGCTTCTAAATTGTCTCGTGACAAGAATAAGAAGACAGAATTTACTAAAGGATATTCAGACGGTTATTGTTACCAAGTATTACATGGTATTAACGCGGTGTGGCGCATAACGAGAGAAATAGAGTAAAACTGGAAATTTGCGTGACAAGAAAAGTGAAAATGTAGCTGCTAGGTGACGTACAAATTGCGTGGGCGGCAACCAGCGCGTAGAAAAAAACCTCCCACCACTTTCCATCGTATTTTGTACGTAAAGTGTTACAAACGACGCATGCGCAAGCAATTAACGAGAAAACTATTTCCCAGGCTAGCCCAATGGTTGTAACTATTGTGTATGCTTGGGATGGAGGTTCTGTCATCGCACTAAGTCTTTGTACATGTGTAAACGCGTTGTAAGGTTTCTTTTTTGTAATAAATAATCACATTTCCCAACACTGAAACAAAACAAAAGAATACAAATGTCGCTTAACGAGTTATACTCTAATCGTACGCCATTGGGTAACATAGCATTATGCGTAGAAGGTTGTAGCACTGATAACGACGCGCCCAATTTGGTCTTGCCTTCAAAAACTAAAAACGTAAAACGAGTTCCTAGTATGTACAACTTGTTGTTTATTTAGCAACCGCACGACGAACAAAGAACTCAAGTTCGAGCGGTTTCAGTCTTTGAACACGAAAGGTTTATTTACTGTAATTCTTGCAAACAAGCTAATGTTCTTCTTTTTTATCTCCAGTTGATGTTTTATTGATTTCTTCAGTCTTATCTGAGTCTATTGAATCTTCGCTCATCAAAACGTCGAGATCAGCATCTTGTCCTCGCTTTGGAGGCAAAGCAATTAAATCTTCTGGAAGCTTATCATCTTTATTACAACCAAGACGCTCAGCATGTCTCTTGTAAAACAAGATTCCCAACTGCGAAGCCATTAATACAAAAACAGTTATCTAATCTTATTGGCAGTACCTCTTGTGCTCTGTATCGATACTCAAGCTTCTTATAATTTTTCCCTGAGACACCTACGGATACAAGTCAACAGCAGACTTCAACAACTTGTTGTTTTTTTTTGCTTTTTTCGACTTGCCTTTAAAACCATGTATAGCTCCCCACCAGCTACAAGCGATGACACTTTAATATCAGTTAGTTCAAAAAAGACTGCCACAAAAGGGTACCCAGTAGAATCACTATCACCTCCATGCAAAGCACCTCGTTTAAGCAATTCTCCAAAATCATTTCCAGCTCCTAACAAAGCATCGTATGCAATTATGACACTATCATGTCCTGAAGCACCTATTTATTTCCAAGTATTAGTACTATGTAAAAGAAGACATGTGTTTTGAGTATACATACCACCCCAGCCTGCATATGAGATAGATTTGTAATAAGCGTCTCGTTCCTTTACACCATAAGCTTCTGGAAACTTAGGGACATTTTCGTTCTTAGGCAGGTTTTGTAAGTATAGATAAGCACGTAAGTAGTACTTTCAACTTACATCTTTAGCAATACATCGGAGATTGAGGTATTCTATCCAGTACCTTTCAAAGACACGTAAGTCTTTTTGGTATTCACCCCAATCTCTCTCCATTGTTTTCAAATATGCGTATGCCCTTGGCAACAAACGTAATAAGCATCTTCCCCATTCTAAACAATATAACGTGTCAACTCCATTTCAAGAAAACATGAGAAAAACCGCACCTACAACAGGAATACCCTCAATAGCATATGAAGTGAATAAGGCACTTGATAGAAAAAATCAGTTAGCTTCTTTATACATCTCGTTAGAGCCTGTATGTACTTACGATACTAATGAGCCAAAGAATCCAGTAGGGTGGTTATGTGTTAGTCGACCGCTTTCAATAGCTACAGCTATCAATTGATCACGCTGTTAAAAGAGTGAGATAAAATGGAGTCTTCAAGAAAGAATTGATACCTGTGCTTCACCACAGTAAAACAAGCCGATGCACATAGATCTCATAGATGCGCCACATCCTCCACCACTGGGGCTATACCGTATACCTACCGACGTATTTGAAATAGCACGTAAGGAGAGAATTAAAGAAAGAAAAAAAGCGCACTGTCCCATGTATCCCGTTGTAATTGACTCACTGACAAACCTGTAGTTGGGCCTGCATTATGTCAATTTAACACTGTTCTCGTGATGGCGTACCTGGTGCACGACCTCCCATATCATCGAAACTAAGCACATAGTGACGTGCTAATGCCTTGTAAACGTCTTCTCTTTCTTCAGCATTTTGTGACTCTACACGTCCTGTCAGCCAACATTTTCTTAAAAATCGCACCAACAAGAGCTTCTGCAGTTGCTAGGTGCATCACCTAGGAGGACAAAAAACCATTCAATGAGTTGTAATTACAGGTTTGTGATGTTACCTGATCATCGGATACCGTTAGAGATTCGACTTCTATATCATCAGTTGTGCCGTACTTACGCTTCAACTCCTTGTGAACCTGGATGCCTGGCGCCGTTATTAAATTAATTGTTTATGTTTGTATTAAATCAAAGTACCTGAATATTCAAACTCCCAGGCGCCATTGTGATACCCTGTAGCGGTTGTCATAAATAACAATCGTAAAACCGAGTAATAACGCACCTATAGCATCTCCTACGCCCGCCAATACAATAGATGCCACGAAACGCTCAAGCATACTTACCTCTGTATAAAATATTAGTGGAACCAACCACTTTTGCTATTGTACCTTTTTGTTGTACCACTTCCATTGTATTACGTGGTGCGTGCGTGTTTGCGTTGTTTTTTTAACAATAAACACTTAAGCACGCGAAAAAGCGTTTGTTTACTGTAAATCTTTTTCATTAGCGAAAGCAAAGTGTGTTTGATTGCACGTGCACGTGCAATAAGTTAAGTGTGCGCCCAAAAAAGTACCATCAGCCGTGTTACTAGTTTTATTTTGCCACACGTGCTAAAATATCTTCGCATTGTTAGGTAACGTGGTCATGACGCGCAAGCATGCGTACAGTAGGGTACGTAAGCGTATTTGTAACTTATTATCTTATGTATATGCTAATTCGCGCCCAGGCGCGCCAGAAATCGTTTTTGGGATAGTAAAACAAATCAACGAGCGAAATTAGATGCAATTGGCGAACGGTTGGACGTAAAGCACCTAGATGAGTGGTACAGCGTATCAACTGAGCGATTTGCGCAGCATGGGGCTGTCCTAGCAACTAAGTATGTCATTTTATAGTTTTTCTACACAGCAAGACGCTAATGGTAACTGTGTAGGTACAATGGTTCCATATCTCGAGTCTTATTACACTTGTACCCACTTCACTCTTGGGCATGGAAATTCAAGTTCGTTTTTCGCTTGACACCTTAAAAGATGCTAACAACGCACCAGGAATGTTCCTCAATACCACTGGAATAGTATTAAAAACCAACGAGATAAATTTGACAGTATTGGACAGAGCCTTGGCGTTAAAGAACTAGATGATTGGTACAGTGTAACCTATAAAAATCTAACCGAACACGGTGCACAAAGCATCTTGACAAACAGGTGCAAATAGATTAAAAGCACTGACCTGAGATGTTCTTACAGTGTTTGATAGATACCAAGGATCAATCTACAGAACACTGTGTGCTATGTATCCAAGAAAGAAATGGATTATCGATATGTTCAGGCACGTGATTTTAATTAATATGAAGTAACATTACTGTTTTCTTGTCAATATTTTTTATTGTTGGCAACAAAATGAACCATTTTTGCATACAACGTTCTGATTATTTCAGTAATTCCCCACGTGGTTTTTGGGATGACGAGGGCTTGCGGAAAAAAAAGATGCAACAAATAGGTCAAGAACTTGGCGTCAAAGTACTCACAGACTGGTATAATATACTCCATGCAGATATTACCAAACGAGGTGGTCAATCCGTCCTCGCCAGATATGATGACTCTATATTCTTGACATTGTCAAATCTTTACCCTGAGCTTGATTGGAAAGAACATAAATTTGCGTATGTTACTTTGCTTTTTTTTTTCCTGCATTTTTTGATGTTGTTTAGACGTAACGCACGTGGTTACTGGGACGATAAGAAAAACCAAAAAGCGCTCTTTGATGACATTAAACAAACTTTGGATATAAGTAATATTGAAGGGTGGTATAACTTGTTACCACAAGATATAAATGCTGTAGGAGGAAAACCTGTTTTAGAAAAGTAAGGTTTTTCATTGGAATCTCTTGGTTTTTAACAATCTTGAACTACCCTATTGACGTTGTTTATTATTCAGATATGACCGCTCCATATACAGTGCATTGAAAACAATCTACCCAAAAGAAGCTTGGCAACGTGAAAAGTTTATGTACACGTTTTTTTTGGGAAAACTACCTAGTTCTGTTAACCTATTTGCTGACTTGCCTTTTTCCTCTTAGTACGCCTACCCAGAGCGTCTGGATATCTCAAGCGCGCAAGGAATTCGATACTCTAGCATATAAACTGGATATAAAAGATCTCAGTGGGTGGTACAACGCTACGTCCAATGATGTCGCACCTATGTTTAATACCATAAAAGCGTAAGTTTTGTGCCTCTTTAGCTTTCGTTACCTATAGTCACTGACAACATATTTTAGCGTTGGATCATCATTTCAAAATGCTCTACGTATTGTTTACCATAGATACTCATGGAATTTTGCGTGCGTTACGAAGCATACCGCTTTAAAAGTAAAACAAAACTGACACATAAATTTATTTAATAGTAAAAAACACCAAACGGACTACTGGTTGCGAGCTGGATCTTTCGAGAATTTCTTCACGAGAGCTAAAAAGCAACTAAGAATTGATAGCCCAGAAGCATGGTACAGCGAATGGCAGCAAAACAAAGAAGTCTCATAGCTTTTTAAGGTATCGAGTGTCAGAGCAAGACATTGTAAGTGTTGGCGGTGCAGGCGTTCGGAGATACTTTCCAAGGATGCTACGATTCTCTGGCATGAATCATGATTGGGAATGGGATAAATTCAGCGTGTTTAACAAAAAATCAAAGCAGAGGTACAGTTCACCTTTTTTTTTCTTTTCCGACTGTTTTTTTTCTAATTTGATTAAAATTATGACAGGTACATGGTTCAGTGCGTCCGTCGCTTGCTAGCTCCTTTAGCGATTCTAGAAGAACATATTATCGGTATCAGACCTTCTACAGGGCGCTCACTATCTGTGGATGTGTTTATACCAACATACGATATTGCATTGGAGTATCAAGGTAAGAGTCTTTTACTAGTTCAGTTTATTCATTTTGTACAGGTGAACAACATTTTCTTGATCAAGTGACCCCACACAGCCCTCCTCTAGCTCTTCAAGTTTGTAGAGACGCAGAGAAGTTACAAGTATGCACAGATAGAGGTACGGAAAATATTAGTAAAACGAAAATTACTAAGAGTAATCTCGTAGGTATCAAGCTCGTGTTAATACCTTATTGGTGGGATGGTACACCAGAGCAGCTAGCTGCAACGATCAATGCTGTTGATACATCAATGAGGTTGGTTGAAGGTATTGGCACAACCCCCTTGACAACAGTGGACCCTCTCGAAGCGCTAGGTAATCATTAGCAAAAAAAAAGTGTGCTCAGGCTGTTTTTAATATTAATCGGTTTTAGGGGTGGGATCAACAAAGCACCTAATGGCCCCAGCGACAGCGATAGATATTGTGTAGATACTAGCTATATACTTAGTAAATACAACCAAAATATAGTTCACAGATAATGTGAACGCTTGGACAACAAAAACAAAAAAAAAATACTAGTTTTGAATTAATCCCGTTAACGCAAGTTGCAATTGTATTTTTTGTTGATGATTCAATACACCAATACACATTGCGCTGATTTAATTTTTTTCATTATTGCGTTTCTACTTCACCTTTGGCATCACGGCAAGAATACCTCTCCGTAGATAGCTCCCCAAAAGGCTAAACAACTTGTATCATAAGTTAACGGGCTAAAAACACTCCGAATCCTTCATGTATTCAAGTCGCCCTCATACGTTGAAAAAACGATAGATACACGCTCAAGGCACGTGATATTAAAAAGAATCGTGTAGCCTTTTACCTTTTTATCGTTTTTCTATTATTGAAAAATAAATTTTGCCGTACTTGTAAGCATAGTGTTTATCTTATGGCTGACAATGTAACTCGCCACCCGCTTGGTAAAGGAAGCACCCATCGATTCAAAGTAGTGAGGGCAGCGCTTATTTAACCACAGAGGCGTCGTAGACGCGCTAGGGCAAAGTGTTTCGTGAAAAAGCTCTCCGGACAGGAAGGGCCAGCTAATTTAAACAAGAATCGAACTGAGGTGCTTTTGTGAGCTAGATAACGCTCCTATAGGGGTCTCCCATCTATCAGGTATCGTATTATGACCTTAAACGTTGTTTCAAATCGCAGAGATTCTCCACACAACTAGTGAAAAAAAAAGAATCACAATTTATTGTGTACAACGAAAATTGGCTGGCAAAACAAAATCTTTTTACCTCCTTCTTTGACTGCTTGTGCTAGGTACTATTATTTAACCTTAAACAATGGTACTGTTTAAAAATAATGAAAACAAGAGAACAACCACGTGTCGAGACCATTAAGTTAACCAACTCATTTCCAATCAAAATTTTGTCTTTTCAGCCAACTAAACCACCAATGAATCCTTTCGAAACGGTTTTACATCCTACTTCCTTGGGCGTACCTGAGCTGAGCACCATGACTAAAATACATCTAGACACGTGTAACGAAAAAAAGAACAAAGAACAGAAACCAACCGTACGAAGTTTGGTACAAAAAAAAACGAAACAAAACAAAACAAAAAAAGCAAACTATGCATAGTTTTTAATCACGTGATGGATCCCTCCGTTTCCGAAACGACACATATCTTTTTTTGTTCGCTTTTTTTTAATTCCAAAGTGAATGTTTTTACGGCAAACAGCGGAGGCTAACCTTCATGTTTTGTAATCTAGGATCCACTGGAGCTCTTCAATTTGGAGTATGACGAGTGTTTGAGAAAGTTTTGCGGTAAGAATACTCGACCAGTGCTTTACGCTCTGTGCATGGCTACAGTATTACAACTTGGCGTTTTACCTGTAAGAGAAATTTGCTTTCATGAGCAATTGTTTCAAGTAACGTAACGGTAATAGCAAAGTCACCATTATGCTTACGCGCTTGTAGCAATCACGAATCGTTTATGTTAGCCCTGAACGTATTTTCAAGCGAAAAACGAAAGAGACCAACGAACGCTTACTCCACATATAGATCACTCTCGAGGTAAGCGAGATCAAGTGTGTGAAAAAATGTAAAAACATAAAATCACTTTATGTGTGCACAGCAATATTTTAGTTCTACGCTTCATTCTCCTAATGGAGTTTACAGATGGGTAAAGATGCTGGACACGAGAAAAAAAGGGAGAGCTTGGCGGTTTACCGTTCGTGCCAACGAAAAGGCTCGTTGGGCAGCTGTAACAAAGGAGGTTAGAAACATGTTAGCTATTGAACGCCTCGTTGAATGGGAGTGGACATGTAATGGTTTTAAAGAAACAATGGCACTGAAATCACGAACTTTTGCTATCTGTATAGACGCTGTAGCATGGGCCTGTACATTGCAGTAGCACAAATAAATTTTTTCAACTTTCATCACTCTAAAAAACCCAAAATTGAATAAATAAAATTACAATTGAAACAAGGCTGTAAACACAAACAAACTGAGCCCTAACGAACACAAATATGTTCCCTGAATAATAGCGCCACTACTAAAAACTAGGCTGGCGTTGTTTTAAACCACAAAATACTGCAGACTACTTGGAAAAAAAATTGACAGCTTAAAATGATATCATTATGGAACAAATTGTTTGTTGTAAATCACACCTTCGCTACTGAAAGGAACTATCACGCTAGTTGTGAATAACCTATTTTCGGTTTATCGTAAAAAACACGAACTATGTAACTTTTCGTATCCACTTTTTATTCAAGTTTAATCCAAAAAAAATTGATAGTCTACATTTGCCTTTAGCTGTTACCTTGTTTAGTTAAAGTCGCTTGTAAATGACTCGGAAGATTCTGGCACAGTATGTGGTGTCGCGCGTTCTCCCACTGGCGCATCCTTTTGTAGTGACTCAAGAAGGTTTACAAACCTTTTTGGGGTTATTATTTCTGTTGAACCTAAGTTTGGAGTCAGCATTTCAGATTTTTTTTTGAAGAAACAAGAAAAAAAAAACGTGTACCAATAAAAATAGGAATGCTGTGACGCTTGGATAGTTCATAAACAGAACGTATCTCACCGTATGTGATACCACCAGCTACAAAGCATATAATACGTGGTGCATCACTCTTGAAGGTTGACTAGTGAAAGGATAGTGTGAGAAGCAATAATAAAGCAGGCTTTTTTTTTGTGATTGTGAAAAGACGTTTGGTTTGAACAAAACATAATCTGAACGCACGTCAACCTTCTCTTCAGTGTCATATTTTCCACCAAGCTTTTTAGAACGCTTGCTCTTACCGCCACCAGTATTACTTTTTTTCTGTGCCTTGGCACCTAGATTAATGTAAAAATAGACAATCTTGAAAAGTGACATCGGAATTTGTTCGTTTACCTTCATTTCTTGTTGGTATGAAATTATTGAGACCAGGGTACAAACGTGTATCTAAATTATCATCCGCAAGGTCGTTTAATATATCATAAACAGCTGGACGAAATCTTGAGAGAACATACTGCCAATTGTTTCCTGTCTTTCTTTTGTGATCCTTTAATAATACATATAAGTTTTAGCGTCTTCTATTGTACAAAAAAAAGAACTAAAAAAGTTGTTCACCACTCACACAAATGGCCTAAAAAGTGCACAAGCTTTGGATAAAAAAAAAGGCAGCTGCCAGTTTATGTTGATGACTGAGAATAAAATTTTAGGTAAGTCTACACATACCTTTATTTTGGATAAACGCTTCAATGCTGTGATGCTCTTTATGAGCGCCTTGGTTTGAGATGAGCTCTTTGTATCTTCCATAATTTGGTTGACAGTGAGTTTATCATCCACAGTTATGTGGAGTAAGAGTAATAATCGCAACTTGTCAGATTGCCTAAAAAAAGTTAAAAAAAAATTATTCACATTGTTATAATGTTGAGTGGCGCCTCGAAACAACACGTACGAGATATCAACATTAATTAATGCATCTTCAAATTTACCATCTCTTTCTACGTTAAACGTGCTTAGCTTATTATTATCAACACGTTGTCCAGTTGCAAGATTTTGCTCAAGTTTACCAACAGCACTAAGCTGTTTTTCTTTATAACTTGACATACACTGACGTGCAAGTTCTTTATGTTGAGTATACTAAACAAAAACAAATTAATAAAAACCAGCGTCAAAACGCCCAAAAACAGCCATTAAAAATAGAAGAGACCAAATAAATTACCTTTTCAGAGTACTTGTTGTACTTTGCAGAAAAACGAAGAATTTGTTCCAGTTCGCTTGCAGATACCTTTCCTTTCTGAACAACACTGTCAAAAACTTTTTTTTTTGAAGTAACTAGTTCAAACGTACCTCGCCAGTGATCGATTCTTTTTGCTTATTTTTTCTTCTATTCATTACAGCATTGTTGACAATCAAAGGCATAATCTTTTCCTCAAGGAACTTACTAGTCTGAGAAATGTGGAGGTGTCTAAAATACAACAAAAAATGTCAACAAAAAAACTCGCTTGGAGAATAATACATTACCTTATGTTAGTCCATAAAGGATCCTTTTCATCTAGAATAGACTCTTTCACTACCTCCTCACCGTTTTGAGCATTGTAAGACCATTGAATGATATTCTTTTCTATTGGTAATAGATCCATTGCCATCGCTTGTAAAGTAAAGTCATGTATCTGAAAAGTGTTAACCTTATTACAACAACGAGAAGAAAAAGCGTAAAAAACCCTACCAATGGTGCTACAAGATCCTCAGTACGATCTAGAATGAGCATTGTAGACTTAGTCGAAAGAGGTTTATCAATAGTATTTTTCATAGTCTCCAAGCTCTTAGATACCTAAAAAAAACCGTGAGTGAAGGACATCACAAGGATTTAGTAATAACGTACCTGACTGGCTATACTAGAAGCAGCAGTAGACTTAGAATGACGAATAGACGGAAATTCACTCAAACTGGCACATGCAGAAGCAAGCTATGTAATGGATTGTTAGCAACGAAATATGTTCAGTTTTTGTTGCAAAAAAAAAAAGAATTAGGTTAACTTACACGTGTAGCTATTGTTGTGTACGTTTGTTTGCGTTCAGCTTGCGATGGTACTTGAGAAAATATGTTAAAAAAACTATTGTCCATATTCAAATGAAAGACTTGTCTTTCTACCGCCAAGTACTCCATATTTACCTCCTACATATTGTTGTGTTAGACGTTTACAAAAATAAAGAGAATAAGAACAGGTGACAACTTTGATTGTAAAGCTGTAAGAGCTACAAACCTTGAAAGTCTTAATGTATGCCATTGCACGAGATTGACTGAGGACATTTAACAAACTTTCGCTTAGATCTAAATGCATTCATGTCAGTAATTAGGGTACAATTGGTTTTGTTGCACCGTACGCGCTGTAAAGTAGACATGTATCTTTTTGTAGAGTGGACGAGATGCGTTTTCGAAATCCTTGTTTATACTATCAATGGTCGCTTTGGTAGGCGCCACAAAGTATATGGCATCACGAGGAAGTGGTTGGCGCTTCTTATCAATACTTTCGATAACTACGGAAGAATTAACAATCGCTGTTGCAATAAAACGACGAAGGTGCGCATGGGCAAATGTCTGAGCAACGTGTAAACCGAAAACAAAAAAAAGTAAATTAGTTAACCACACGGACCTGCGATACCCGCCCTCGTTACCTCTTTCATGTTACAGCAAGCAGAGACTATTGGCGTCGTTACTGAGTCTAGTACAAGTACAGCAAAATCATCTGCAGTTTTGGTATCGATAATAATCTCCTTGAGGATGCCTAAGGTGTTATTTAAACGTTTTGTGACTATTAATGTCAATAAGAAAACGCACGCCGAGTTGTAATGTCTATTAAAGACTCAGGGTTGTTGGCGTTACGGTCCTTAAAGTATTCCATTGGCCTCTTGCGCTAGTTACTTATTATTGGACCTTTATTTGAAACTTTTGTTTGTGAAAAAAAAAAAAAAAAGACCTGCTACGAAACGTCTTCGTATTTCTTTTTGCCGTTAATGCGAGTGAACTCCACGGATGCCATAACCTCACATGTCATGGAGTATTGCGCAATTTTGTGCCACGCTGCTGGGCTTAGGCACAGTAGGCCTCGGACTGAACTGTACTCTAAAACGGTACGTACAGCGCGTAATTTGCAAGCCTTACAAATTTGTATGCAGCTTACAGTACCAAAACTTTCACGCCACCAGTGACGAAACTATGCCAGAAGGAGATCCGGTGTTTAAAGCAGTTAGAGCTCACGGCAATTTCGTTGAGTATGCTGGTGTCTTTACGGCAATTGTATCCTTTTCGGCGTGAAACCGCATTACACGTCTTTACTAGTTCTTTTTGTCGCTATACAAAAGCTCCTTGACAAGCAATAGATGCTCTACATAGATATTAAAACCAAGTCACGACCAACAGTACGTGACACTTTTATTCACCGTTCTAGGCCCAAATCAAACAAAAAAAGCAACTTCGCTGACATTGATTAGGCTTGGCTGAGTGGTGTAATTGCTTTATTTACCACCTGCAGATTTATTCATGTCAAAGCTATCCTAGGTAATGCTTACAAAATACATTGGTGTCTTTAGCTAACGAATACGTCAAGAACAAGAGGAAGGAAAAGTTCCACCGATTGGCCGTGCTTTGGGGGCACTTGGTACCTATGTATGTGGTGCTCTTATGTGTATGGGCGCTGCTCTTCTTTGATCAAGCTTTATTACCTGCTCTCAAGAGTTTGCCCGGTCAACGTTTTCACGTGACGCAGAAAAGAAAAAAAAAGTACTTGATCTTGTAAAGTAAACTCCGCTGTTTTGTTGTACTCTCAGTGTCAGCTCAGCTTCTTGGTAAAATTTGAACTTCCAGCCTTAACGACAGTGGTCACAGTTAGGCATTGCATCAGTGAATACTTTCTAAACAATATCTCAGTAGTGGAAGACTTTGAAAGAATTTGTGTACAACAAGGAAATTACGCAGAATTCTCTGGGAGGTTGATAGCTTGTTCAAATCAAACAGATGTCGGACACCAAAGAGAAGAAGCCTGAAGGGGAGCCTCAAAAGGCTCCAGAGAAGACTCCTGAACAGCTCGAGTTGGATAAACAGCGTAAAGAACGCAAAAAGCAACAACAATTAGCCAAAAAGAAGAAAGCTGAAGCTAAAAAAAAAGCAGCCGAGGCCAAGAAGCTAGCTGCTGCTAATAAGACAAAGAAGGTGCGATTCGAACCTTTTTTTTTTCTGTTTGTGATTTCTTTTTGTAGAAGAAGGAAGATGCTATCCGATTACGCCGCGAATACATTAACAAGACTGTACCAGGAGAGAAAAAAGGTAATAAAATAAAAAAATTATTTTCTCGTTTAATATGTCCTAGATTTGACTGATTTCCCTGACACGTACGACCCACCTCAAGTAGAATCCGCGTGGTATGATTGGTGGCAAAAACTAGGCGTATTCAAACCAGAATACATGTACGCTTTCTGTTCGCCTTGGAATACGCTTACGCAGCTTAGAAAAGAACCAACTGGACAATTTGTTATGGTTATTCCACCACCTAACGTCACTGGCTCGCTCCACATTGGTCATGCGCTTACCAATGCTGTACAAGATGCTCTATGTCGCTGGCACCGTATGAGCGGCAGACGTGTACTTTGGGTACCTGGTACTGATCACGCCGGTATTGCAACGCAGGTAATGGCAAAAAAAATACAACTGTCACTTGAGGCTGTAGTAATAATTTCTTTGTAGACTGTTGTTGAAAAGAAGCTCATGAGAGAAGAAAAGAAAACGCGCCATGATCTCGGTAGAGAAGAGTTTGTAAAGAAAGTTTGGGAATGGAAACAAAAGTATGGTGATCGTATTACCACGCAGTTGAAGCGTCTTGGTTCGTCTCTTGATTGGGACCGTGAAGAATTCACCATGAGCGATGTACGTTGTTGTACAGCAAAAACATTGCAGTGACAAAAAAAAACCAACAACATAATTTTCGAGTTTCGATGTTTATTTTTTATTGTGCTTACTCTTGGTTCTGTAGAAATTATCAAAGGCTGTTCAAGAAGCTTTCGTTAGATTCCATGACGAAGGTATCATTTACAGAGATTTGAGACTCGTCAACTGGAGTTGTGCGCTAAACACTGCAATCTCTGATGTTGAAGTCGATGAAGAGTCAATTGAAGAAATCACCAAGAAGTCATTCCCTGGCACCAAATATCCAATCCAAGTTGGTGCTATTTGGGAGTTTGCTTACAAAGTAAAAGACTCAGGCAAGTTACACTCTTTTATTACCTTTTGAATCAAAATCAAAGAGCAATTGTTGTCCGTTTCCAAAAACAGTTATTCTTATGTTTTATGTTTTAGACGAAGAAATAGTTGTTGCTACAACACGCCCAGAAACCATGCTTGGAGATGTTGCTGTTGCTGTTCATCCTGATGATAAATTCAAGCACCTTATTGGCAAAACGCTCGTCCATCCATTCCTCCCTGGACACGAAATGCCAATTATTGGCGATGGCATCCTTGTTGATAAAACAAAAGGAACTGGTGCTGTTAAGATTACACCTGCTCACGATTTCAACGATTTCTCTTGTGGTAAACGTAATGGTTTAAAATGCGATTTGAACATCCTAAACGATGATGGTACCCTCAACGAGCTTTGCGCCCAATTCTCTGGTATGCCTAGATTGGAAGCACGTAAGGCTGTTATAAAGGCTCTTGACGAGCTTGGTCTTTACAAAGGTATGTGTCTTTGTGGGTTTTTTTGGTTTTGATAATGAAACAAAACTTTTGATTATTTTTTTTAGGTGTCAAGCCACATAAGATGATTTTGAAAAAATGTTCAAGGTCAGGTGATTACATTGAGCCTTTACTAAAACCTCAATGGTGGGTTAACTGTAAGAAAATGGCTAAGGATGCTGTTGACGCTGTTGAAAACGGTGATCTCGAGATTTTGCCTCCAAACCACGTTGCTACATGGTACCATTTTTCTCTTGATGTGTTTTATTTATAATTATTTTAGGAACCGTTGGTTAGGTGATATTCGCGATTGGTGTATTTCAAGACAATTGTGGTGGGTACGTACTTGGAACAGTATTTATTCACTCGACTCGTTTTAACATTCTTATTTATGACTTTATTAGGGACATAGAATTCCTGCCTATTTAGTTACTGTTGAGGGAAAAGATGCCCCTGACGTATGTTTTATTGTTGGTATATATACCCAATCTTAACGCATTATTATAGGCTACTAACGGCGAAAACTGGGTTTCTGGAAGATCGCTTGAAGAAGCTACAGCTAAAGCTGTCAAGAAATTCGGAACTGACAAATTGAAACTTGAACAAGATCCTGATGTATTGGACACATGGTTCTCTTCTGGATTATTCCCATTCTCAACACTAGGATGGCCAGAAAAAACAAAGGATTTGGAGGTACGGAAAATTATACATAGTCTTAGTTCTTTGTTGTTGACATGAAGCTTCAGGAGTTCTACCCAACACAGTTGCTTGAGACTGGTCACGATATTTTATTCTTCTGGGTCGCTAGAATGGTAATGATGGGTCAAAAGCTTACTGGCCAATTGCCTTTTAAGCAAATCTATTTGCACGCTATGGTTCGTGACGCTCAAGGTCGTAAAATGAGTAAGAGTCTTGGTAATGTTATAGATCCTATCGACGTTATTGAAGGTACACTTTTTAGGCTTCCTTAGCGACAATACGTATGTTCTGACACTAATTGAATTAAAAAAGGTATCACGTTACAAGGATTGCACGATACGTTGAACAACGGTAATCTACCAGAGAAAGAAATTAAAATCGCAAAGGAAGGTCAAAAAAAATCTTACCCAAAAGGTATCAGCGAGTGTGGTACAGACGCTCTTCGTTTTGCTTTATGTGCATACACTAGCCAAGGTAATATTGATTATGAGATCAATCACGTTATTAATTATTACTTAAAGGTCGTGCTATCAACCTTGATATTAAGCGTGTTGTTGCCTACAGAAACTTTTGCAACAAAATCTGGAATTCTGTCAAGCTTGGTCTCGAATTTTGTGGAGCAGATTTCAAACCTAGCGACAGTGCACCTACAACTGCCAACACTCTCATCAACAAGTGGATCATGTCCAAGCTCAATAACGCCGCACAAGAAGCTGGGGAAGGATGGAAGTCATACGAGTTCCCTCAAGCTACAACTGCTTCATACAACTTCTGGCTTTACGAGTTCTGTGGAATCTACCTCGAAGCAATCAAGCCTCTTATGTACAGTAAGGATGCAAAGGATGCTGAAGCACAAAATGAGACAAAGCAAACGTTGTACACTTGCATGGAAGAAGCCTTGCGCTTGTTCCATCCATTCATGCCTTTCGTCACTGAAGAGCTATGGTATGTAGTTATTTCTATTTTTTCGACTCTTCTAGGGCCTCATTATGTCTTTCTAATCGTTTTTCTAGGCAACGCCTACCTAAGCGTTCCACCGAGAAGAGCGTTTCAATCTCTGTTGCTGCTTACCCAATTTACATCAAAGAACGTGCTCAACCTGAAATCGAAGCATCCATGAAACACATCATGGAGTCAGTTGTTGCTGTTCGCGCATTGAGAGCTGAGTACGGCTTAAAGGTATGTAGCCTTTTTGACATAAATCCAGAGTGTAAAATTGACTTGTAACTACTAGCTCCGTAAACCAGCGACACCACTTGTCATCTCGTGCCATTCTGAGGAAATTAAGACAAAGTACGAGCAGTTCCATGACATCGTCCAAGTCCTATCATACAGTGCAGATATTACTATTGCACTCGATGCAGCTGTCCCTGCCGGTGCTGCTGTCACTGTTCCTAACCCTGATCTCGATCTTTGTGTTGTTTTGAAGGGTCTAGTTAACCTTGAAGGTGAACTAAAGCGTATTGATAAGATATTGCAAAAAGTTCAAAAGCAAGTTGATGGAATCAAGAAGAAGCAATCATCTCAGAACTACATCGACAGAGTTCCACAAAGAGTCAAAGACAACGACAATAAAAAGGTAATGGTTACATTTAGTAGTAAAGAGTCAAAACTAACGGCGTTTGTTTTAGCTGGAGGATTTGACGAAAGAACTCGAGAACACAACCAAACAACGCAAGAATTTCGAAGCACTACAATAGAATAAATGTGTTTTCGCTTACAGACCACATATTGTGGTGAAGAAAAAAATGCCAATAAAAATTATTTTCAATTCAAAAAAGACTTTTTTGAGTAAAGTACTTTAAACGGAACTTAACTTCGCCCAACAACTAAATTTGTAACAATGACTGACGAATTAGATGATCTTCTTGCTAGTCTCGCTCTAGAAGAGCCTGCAGCACCTGTGGTAAGTACTACTTTGGATTGCTTGCGTTAAATGCGCATCTTGGGTTCTCTTAGAGCTACTGTTGCTCTGATCACCTTTGATCAGCTTTTAAACGTTCGAATTGCCGTATAGTTTTGTATCTCTGCTTACCTACGTTCCACGCAACTAACACTACTCAAAGCAGCGAACTAGACCTCCAAGAGAAGTTGTAGAAGGTAAGTCCCTGTAAGCTGGTTTGTATCTCCTAAAACATTACAGAACGGCGTCGTACCGATGTTTTGGCCTCACACGGTCAACAAAAGAGCGAGCTGAACGACCAACTATTGGGTGACCTTGCAAATCAGTCTCCGCGCTTTCAACATCAACAATCGATGCAGTATGTCACAATTTGTCCAAAAAAGACAATAAGAAAAGCAATTTCCGCTAGTGGCTAACGCTTTTTTTCTCACAGTGGAGGACAAGCATCGCATTACGCTGCTGGCCAACCTCAACAATTTACGCAACATAATCCAGCTGCACAACAATACACTGTAGTCCAACCTCAGCAATTCACGCAACATAATCCAGCTGCACAACAATACAGTATCAATCCAGGACCACAGCAATATACCCAACACAATGGCGGAGCACAAAGAGCTAGCATTGTACAAGTACACCAACCACAACCACAACGCGCAAGCGTTGTTATGGTGCCTCCTTCGCGAGTGCGAGAAACAGCTAGACACTTCTAAGCTAACATTCATTGTAGCAAGGTAAGGATGCCACCGCAGGAGACGAGTTAGAAGATCTAATGAGTCAATTGATGGAACCAGTGAAGGTACATTTAGAATCTCATGCTTTCGGAGCTAGTTTTTTTTGTTAAATGCTGAATACAGGCACAACCAGAAGCAAGGATGCCAAAGGAGCCAGTTCATAAAATTAAACAGCCAGCAAGGTATCTCATACTATTCTTATTACCTATTTATGAATTACTCACGTTATCAAATTTGTAGAAGCGCTGATGCAGATGCAGCTGATTTAGAGAATTTATTGGCTAAAGTAGGACAAGGATTCGCTAACTTGAACGACGAAAAAAATGTTAGTCGTCCAGATTGGGAAGATGTACGGTTTGTTGATAACTGTGGTAATTATAACTGAATGCTTTTGTAGACTGTTCCTAGACTTGACCTCGATTTTAACCTTCAAGCCAGTCCATCAGGTACTTTTTGCTATTAATTTTCAAAATTTTGAAAAAAGCTAACTCTTTTTGTAAGGTGCTGTCGGTGAGCTTTACGAAATTAAGCTCACAGTAAAAGATCCTCAAAAAGTTGCAACGAATCTACGTCGTAAACAAGACATTACACCTACTATCATCAGACCAGGTGGTGAACGCATTCAAGACATCGGAATTGAGGTATTTTTTTCTTCTGTTTTTTTTCTTGTTTGTTGTTTACAACATTGTTCATCAATCGTTAATTAAGTTGTTTTACATTAGCCTATTGGTGTTGGTTTATACAATATTCAATTTGTTCCTGTTGACAAAGGAGAGCACCAAGTTAAGATTAGAATCTATTCTAAGGATCACTTTACATTCCCTATTCAAATCTTTGATGGTACTTACTTAAATTGTTTTTTGGGGTTTTTACGTTTAAAGTTGATGTTTAATGTAGGTGTTGATCCAGCTAGTTGTACAGCTGAGGTTGCTAGTGCAGCCAGGAGTCAGAACCCTGTTACTGTCAATATTTTTGCCAAAAACAAGATGGGCAATATGACAGATGCTGTAGCTCGTTTTGATGTTAATATGGAGTCACCCATTGGTGCTAATTATTACAATACCCGCTTTCAAAATATGGGTACACAACCAATACTTGGTTTTTTTAATTTTTTTTTGTTGACTTTTTTGTTGTTTAGGTAATGGACAGTATCAAATCGTATTTACGCCTAGTTCGCCAGGCCAATATAAAATGTTGGTTACACTAAAAAACCAACCAATTGGCACTTATCCTTTAGCTGTAATGGTACAATAGTACGCCTCCTACAGAAACTACTGTTGGCACCTAGTTTCTTTTTAACATTTTATGAAAAAACCCCAACGCTCTCTCAGTTTTGGGCCATGTACAGCTTTAGTGGTAAGTATCAAGTTGTTAAAAACTTGTTTGACTAACTAAATAGTAACAATAAATAAAAAAATTGTTGGATGTTTTGTTATGCTTCCTTTGCTTTCTCAAAATTTTCTTCTTTTTTATTATGATGATTTGTAAGTAAAATTTTGTTTGTTCTCAGAAGCTGCTTCCTGGTTGTTTCAAGAACTCTATTTCTTCAGGTGTTGACTCCCTGCCCAAGATTTCATTCCTGTGTGGAAAGCGGCTAAATTTTTCTATAATTTCATGATGTTTTACCGCAAATGAGTGAGAGTTCATAAAATATTTTCTTAAATCCTCATCACTTGCGTGTTTGTCTGCAGCCTGCTCTGAGTTAAAAAACAAAGGGAAAAACCTCAAAAAGTATGTACCTTTTGAAACAACTCTACGCAATGCTCTTGGTTACCCAAATCTTCTGAGTGCATAAAGGGCATATAGAAGAAAGATTTTTGTAATGGTGGAACACTATCATCTGCATTTTTATCGAGGGCCTTGATATAATAATCATCTTGTCAATTTTTTTATGTTTTTGGGTTTTTGAAGAAAGCACAATGAACAAACAACGTACGTGTCTAGCATTAATCAATGCTATACCATCGAAATAAAATGATTTTCTATCTCCTCTAAATATATTCCTAGTGAACTGATCGAAAAGAACAATCTTATGGCCTCATTAGTGATGGACGTGTAACTTTTTGTGTCTGAAAAAACTAGTATACGCACTCGTGCTAGAGATGTTCTAGGTGTGTCAAATTTGAACGTGGAATCCTTTTTGCACAGTTCTACAACATCATACAGGAAGTTTTCAGTTATTTCTCTAAACATTGATAGGTTAACAAACGAAAAGTAGTTTAAACGCTTGTTTTCGCGTAGTTGAATCAATATAACTTGGTATAACGCGTACTTGTCAACTTTATCACTTTTTGTGAACCACAAGCCTTGTTTTAGCTGCTCTGCTCCTGTTTCGTCTTTGCCAAACCAATATTGCATTATGGCGTTAATTCTGTCTCCAGAAGGTTTGGCGAGATCTGTAGGCCAGTCGATTTGCGTACCCGGTGGTATTTTCACAACCTTGTCCTTAAACTCTGTCACAGTCATATTACGCACGCCTCTAGTCCTACTTGAAGCTTTTTTGATGGTCTTTACACTCGTTACACGTGCCATCGAGCGCTTTAAGAGCATATTGATGAAAGATACAAAGGTACGTTATTAAATGCGTTTTGGTCAATATTGATGTGTCGGTCAAAATAATTGCTATTCCAATCTATCACAATTTTTTCGCACTGCTGTAACACGTGTTGTGGTCTCAAGTGTTCGAATATGCTTTTACCGGGTAGCGTGTCATTGTGTCTACAAAAAAAAAAGGAGAAACTGATAGCAGATTTTTTAGTACAATTTATAATCGTTTGTTTTAGTGCTTTTTTACTGCAAAGCTAGTACATCTACGCAAGTCTCTTTACTTCATTTTTTAAACGGTTTGCATCTGCGCCAGAAAATGTTGTAATCATTGAATTATTCTTGAAGAATTTAAACGTAGGAATGCCCCTTTTGCAAAAAAAAAATTAGTAACTCAATTTTATACAAATTGTTTTAGGTTGTTGTTTAGTTACCTAACGTCACTCGCGTCAGGAAGGCCCTTGTTTTGATCAACATCAACATGAAGAAAGGTGACACTAAATAGTAACAGGTAAGAAGCTGGTGGGTCGGAGAAAGAATAGAACATAAAAAAAAACATTCAAAAAAAAAAAGTATTAGTACCCTGTGTATTCCTTCGCTAGCGACTCAAATACTGGCGCAATTGCTTTACAAGGTCCACACCATACAGCAGAGAAATCTACAACTATCAATCTATTTGGTGTGCTCTTATATTTGTTATACTCTTGCTATAAAGTGGATTAATACTTTTTACCATTTTAATGACATTTCAACAATTACAGCGTTATCTTTATCTTTCAAATGGCGTTTAGTACCTCACTATGGATGTGCTTCACGCCTGGAGGGATATGAGCTCCTTTTCCTTTCACTATGTCAGTGGTAATTCCTGTTGAGGTATTAGATAGTTGTCATTGTAAGAGCGGTGTGCTTGCGCGCCTTTTTGGATGATTACCATGCCTTTTGGTGCTAGTCCGGCTTGTTTTAACGTTGTGGTGGCTAACTCTTCATTGGCGAATATACGGCGTGGGTATGGGACCGATATCATGAAGTCTGAAGAAAAGAGATAAAATTAACGTCTTGTTCGTTTACAAATTTGCAATTATTGTACCATCAGTACCAATAAGGCTCTCGACAAGTGTTTTTACTACCTAGATTCAATTAATCAGCTACACAATAATAATCACTGTACAAGTAGAGTATCATCAGACCGTAGGGTCTCTGAGTGCGTTTTACCATTAAACAGGCGTATCTAGATAAAATGTAAGCAAAAATTAAACAAAAGTTGTATTTGAACCTTCAAGGATGCTTCAGTGGTCTCAGTCATATTTGCTTATCGATTGTACAGAATTCTAAGATACAGTCAATACAAATCAAATAACTTAAAACAGTTTTCGTTTTTATTGAATGGCCTTCTACAACTATGTACACGAAGCTACGATAAACAAGGCCGTATAATAGAATGCGCTTGTTGGTGTATAGGCTACAAGGTTAACTCACGTGCAACAAGAATGCCTCTTGAACTCATTTTGTACCCAGCAGCATTATTGGAAGTAGTGAGGTGGTAAGGAGTATTTCTACAAGTTTTTGTTATGCTTGGTGTTGTCTTTTGTTGCTTTTTTTGTTAATACACCAGGCTCTAAGCGATAATGGGCTTTGCGCTTGCGTTCGAATTCATCACGTTTTACTGCTTCTTTTTTCATGTTTGCTTCCTCACCAGCAAGTTCTTCTCCTTTCTGTTGCGCTTCTGCAGCTACCATGAGCTTTGCTTGCAATGCGTCAACGTTCAATTCGCCCTAAGGTCGTTAACGTCAGCCGGCATAACTAAAACTAGTGGAATTTGGGCACCTGTTCTTTTTCTTGATCCTCCTCGAGTTCATCTTCTTCAGATTCAGACAAGTAATGGTATGGTGTTTCTGGTTCATCAATTTTCATTGTGGCACTTTTGTTGGCTTCGTTTACTGTGAGGTTTTCTTCATCCCAAACTATACCAGGCCTAGCGTGTTAGCGATTTTTACAGCAAATTAACCAATAAAACGGTAAGTTACGTTATGTAATGTTTTGGGCAAAATTTAAGTTTGATCGGTAACTAGCTACGCTTGGAGGTGTTTTTGGCAGCCTCAATTTACGTACTTCTTTGGTTGCTTCTCTTTTTTTGTTTTGAGAATGGACTTTACAGCCGGCTTATTGGATGATGGCTCTGACATGGTTGGGGTTCGGTTTTTTTGTTTTCTTAAGTTGCTTTCAAATATTTTAAGCGAATGCCAAGCGGATTTTGAGTTCATCTCACGTATTTCATGCCGTGATACCTGGGTGACAAAGTACGCTGACTGGATGTTCTTGGTACGATATTTTGGCCATTAAAACTTTACTGACGCTTTAGCGCGTATTTCGGTCAGCGGGAAGCAGGCTGCGCGACTACCACAATAACAAAAGTCGTGATAACCCAAACAGAACATTTTTTTCAGAAACAGCTGCGAAGGGTGCGTTGTATTATTGTAGTATCAATTTTGACGAGTTTTAGATGCGTTTCCAATCGAAGCATACAAATACGCCGTGCCGCTCAACATTGGCACTCGCATAGGTCTTCCACCGAGTAAATGGAGGGTTAGGACGCGATTGTTGCGGAAAGGTAGCGATTACAACAATTTACGCTACAAAACGCTAAGCTAAGGGTAGTGAAACGCATTGGTTCTGAAAAAAGCAATGGCTTCATCAGTATTATGAAAGAATCATGGGTTGCACAAACAAACCTTGTAGAGGATGAAATCAATACCAAGATTGCAGAAGTGTCCAACCAAATCATTTCGCTAAACGCTGAAAGAGACGCAATACTTTCAAAACAAAGAATCGTGCGTAAAAGACGAATTATTTCTTCTTTTGGTTCTTACGTCATACTCAAGAATGGTCTTTCTCCCGATCGTAATAAGATGTGGCAAGCTATAAACGAAAAGCTTGTTAACAAGAGACAAGACTTTAGATCACTGGGTTCAGAAGTATGCAGAAAACCTTGTCTTCAGTCAAAAAATATGTCACTGTATTGATTTTTTTTTTCTCCTTCAGGTTAATGAAAGGTCGGTGCTGGAGCATCATTTAAAAGGGTTCAAAACATATGATCCTGAGATTAATAGCGTAGATTTCCTCCCAAACGAAATTCCTGATTATAATGACCGACGTACGTCAAATCATTTTTCTTTTTTAAGCTTGCCTTATATTGACGTGTATCGTAGCGAACATACAAAAGCTTTCAATGACGGAAAGTTATAAGCTCAATGAGTTGGAAGAAGGTTTGTTGTTTAAATCTTATTTTTTTTTTGGATTTTTTTTCCGTATTGAAAGTTTAAACAAACGTTGTCATTTGCAATGTTAGTTATCTAGAGATTCAATTTTTAATTTTATTTTAGGTATCGAAAAAGCCACAAAAAAGCTCAAGATGTATGAAGGAGCTTCATTGTATAATAGAAAGTCTGTGTTGTCAAAATTGATTCATGAAAAGCTTGAAGCTGAAGCAGAAAAGTTATTGAATGATGACAAGTATCTAGACCAGTGGGTAGATAAAGTTATTGAATCCCATTATTTAAACAAACCAAAAAACTATGCTTCACAACCAGTAGAACAAGGCTTTTTCAGATCAACACTACTTGAATTGGTACGTGCTTTATTTTTCTTTTTTTGAATACAATCAATTTTTTTTCACAATTTTTTAGATTCGTAGCAGTTATAAAGAACCTGCTTTTGATACATTCACGGAAAATATGGAAGAGTACAAAGAAATGCTTGACAGAGAAACAAGAGCAAAGAAAATGTACAAGATATTGAAAGAAAATGGTGGAAACTTGAGCGGTGTACTTAAAACTCTTGACTCTATTGAAAATCGAAGATCAGAACTTAGACGTATAAGCGATTTAGAGGCAGATAAGTTCATTGACACAAACCTTAAGAAAAAGACTGCATGGCAGCTTTTTCAGTTTTTTGTTGAAGAGTGTACAGCACCATCTGTTGCAAAGGTTGGATATGAGAAAACTCTTGAAAACAGCAGAGCACGTACAGCTGCTAGTTTTGCCAAAAAAGAAGCAGACGATAAAATGTCACACAGCGGTACGTTTACTGATTAAGCAATATGCTTCCTGCAGCAGCAGCATCAAATTGCACATGCGTGTGAGGTGTGTGCGCTGCAAACCAATACAAGGAGCCACTTTTACTTCATTTTTTGTATATATCTCTCTGCTCTCACATGCTCTTTCTTATTTCTTTTACAGGATTTTTTCCATTTGAGCAAGGTACAACTAAAGTGGCCAAAGCGATGTGGAGAAATATTAAAACTACGCTCTTCTCTACCTCGTATTCTACTGCAAACGGTTAGTACTTGCAAACTTTTTTGAAGGGAAAAAAAAAAGACTTCGAACCAGTTACACTTTGTTTTTATTATATTATGTTTATCCTAATAGTATGTTATTCTAGATGGCCAAATTTTAAAAAATGAGTACCTGCGCCTTAGAGAAATACAGCAACAAGTATCTCACCTTGAGACCAAACACGACTTTGTATCTATTATGCAATCACTCCCAGCTGAATCTGTATCTGAATTTCTATCACATCCTACGTACAAGGAGATTTTAGTCATTTATGAAGAGAAGCAACAATTCATGAAGAAAACACAAGCATTGACGTCCACATTTTTGAACTTGAAGAGTTCGTCCTCTGATTTGAACAAAACTGAGAATGAGATTAATGAATTGAGTAAAAAGATGAGTGAATTGCAAAGTAAGATTATTGAACTTCAGGCTACGCTATGTCAAGATATTGAAACAAAAGTAAATCGCTATCTTGGACCAAAGTTAACAGCTGTTGTTTCTGGCCTTGGCAGGGTTGGGTACGCTGAAATTTATCTTACTTTTTTTTTGTGTTTTCAAACAAAAAAACATGACTTGACGCCAAGTGCTTTATCTTTTCATGTTATCGTAATAATATCTACCCAAGGCTCGGAGACGAGATTGTAAAATTAGAAGAAATACTCAACAAGTCTGATTTGACTGGAGACATAGCTGACATGCGGTACGTATTGCTTGATAAATGGTTTTAGTTAATTTTTTTTCTCTCTTTATTTGATTGTTGTTAATTTTTGTTTAGACATGATGCTACTAGTCAGCTAGAAGAACTACTTGAGCGTGAAGATTTTTCTTATAGACAAGTCAGGCTCAAAGAAAAGATGGTACGCTTTTTTTACTGTAAATATGCAGTATTGATTGTAGTAAATTTAGGTCAAGCGAATATTGGCAAAACGCAACCAAAGTCAACTTGATGCTATTAAAGAGCAACGTGAACATGGAAAAGGTTTGGAAGAGGATCCAGAGGACCAACAGAACGAAGAATTAGTGAAGGCATATCAAAAGGTGCAAGACGAACGGGCTAGAGAACAGCAACGTCTTGAAGATGCAAAGAAAGCACTTAAAAGCCCAGAGCTTAGGGTGGATCGTATTTATAAGAGAGTTAACAAGGAACTAAAAAAGGAAAAGGAAGCTAAAGAGAAACAAGCCAAGGAAGACGCAGTACGTGTTTAGTAGTTTTTTTTTCAAATTCTTTCATAAGTTGGTTTTTTTTTAATTTCTTTTTCTTTAGCTGAAGGCTCAACAACGTAAAGAAGAGAAGACCGAAGATGAAATAATCGATGAACTTGCTAGGAAGCAAGCTGAACAAGCGGAGAAAGAAAAAGAAGCTTTTCAGTAAGTTTGGGTTTAGAGAGTTCTTCGTTTTGTGTTTGTTTTTTTTTTTGGCTAATTTTTTTTTCTTTTAAGGCAACGTCGTATAGAAGAGAGACAAATGGAGCTTGAGTTATTGCGTAAAGAAATAGAGGATAGAAAGAAAGCAAAAGAGCAAGAAAAAATGGAAAAGGAACTCAAAAAGAAAGAGTTACTTGAAGCCCGTACGAACAAAGAAAAAAAGCCAAAGTTTTCATTTCAAAACTGACACTTTCCTTGAATAGGTCGCCAGATGATGTTTGAGAAATTAAAGAAAAAAGCTGAAAAAGTATACAAGGAGAAGATTAGAGCTAAACGGAAACGTATGGGCCTTCCTGATCTACCTGAAGAGGAAGAAAAGGAAGAAGAAATTCCAGAATGGCAAAAACAGGCTAATGCAGCTGCTGAGGCAAAAGCTGAAGCAGACCTACCGGACTGGCAAAAACATGCTAAGGCAGAGGCCAAGGCAAAAGAAGCAAAACCTGAAGAATCTGTTGACGATGTCGGTGAAAAGTCAGAAGAAAAACCGAAAGAAGGCAAGGAAGAAGAGTCAAAACCTGATGAACCTTCAAAGCAAACTGAAGATAAAGCCAAGCCAGACAAGCCTAAGGTTACTCCTACGCCCAAAACTGAAACAAAGACTGATACAAAGGTGGAAACAAAGGCGGAAGCTCCTACCGAGCCAAAAACATCAAAGAGTGCAACTAAGGCACCTAAACCCGAGACGCCCAAACATGATGTAGCTACACCTGAAGATAAGGCAGAAACAGTTGTGTCATCGCCTCCTAAAGCTGATGGCAAGGGATCTGAGCCTTCTGTAGCAGCTGAAGAACCTAAACAACCTGCGCCTGAAGGTGACAAACCGGCTGAAAAGAAGTCTGAAGACAAGTCTGACAAGCCTTCAGATCAAACTCCTGCTGCAGATTCTGAACCTGAAACCAAAACTGCATCAGCATCTACACAGGCACCAACTGGTGTTGTATCATCAGAGAATGAGACAAAGCTACCTGAGAAAAAGAAGGACCTTCAAGTGGCACAAATTACAAATACTTTTGGATCATTGTTTGAAAGGTTTTCTTTCTCTATCATTATGTGGTTTGGAGCCCTGGTAAGGCCAGATCCTGCGGATGAAAGAACAAGATTTAAACGGATAGCCAGTGGAGACACTAAACGGACAGTAGATGAGGTGCTTGCTGATCTAGAAGCCAAAGATCCTTTATTCAGAGTTAAGATTAAGCCAGAGGCTGACAAGGCAGACAATGAAGAAAAGATTGCTATTGAAGTTGAAGAAGAAATAGAGCTTGAAGAGATCAATATCGATGACATTGTTGTCGAAGAGGATGAGCTTGAAGAAGGAGAATATGAGTGGGAAGAAGTGGTAAGTATTCTTATTTTTTTCTTTCTTTGGTGATAATCGCTTTGTTCATTTATGTTTGGTCTTAAATCTAATCTTTTTTTTCTTCAATAGGAACAAGAAGTCGAGGTTGAAATAGACGAGCCTGAAGCCGCCACTGCTGATACTGCAGCTGGTGAAGCGGCTGAAGACGCACCTGAAGAAGAAGAAGCTGATGGCTTACTTAAAGGTGAAGAGATGAAGCCTAATGATGCCATGTCTATTCTGGGTATTGAGCCTGGAGAAGAAATCACAGAGGAACTGCTTAAAAAGGTTCGTTGGAAACGTTAATTCAATGCATTTCCTTTTTTTTTTCTGGAAAAACCTGATGCACGTTCATCTATGTTAAACGAAGTTCGTGAATCCTTTGTGCCCCAAAGAACTGTAGGGTTTTTTTTTCAACCTTTAAAACTACGAGTATCATTGTTTGTTGGATTTTGTTGTTGTTACACTTTAACTAATCTTTATTGCAGAGATACACTGAATTGTATTCTAAAAACGACCCTGAAAAAGGCGGCTCCTACTACCTTCAATCCAAAGTTTTTAGAGCGCGTAAGTTTTTTTTCTTGTAACTTAATTTTGTTTCTGGATATTTTTTACTGACATTCTATGTAAAGGTGCTGCTTTGCTGGCAAAAATCAAAAAAAAATAACTTGTACTTAAAAAAAAAAACACAACTGTACAAAATGAATAATAAAATCAACACCAAAACAAAAGTGGATGTTGCCCTGTTTAATATCAAGGCTTACAAAACACGCTCTTTAATTGAATTCAAAGGATAAATATGACAAAGTGTCGGACTTGTACGCTCACCTTGAACGAAAAAAGCTTCATCATATTGTCATGACAAATCCAAACTTATTTGGGTCAAAAACATTAGGTAAGTTTGAATTCAAACACCTTGTATTCATCATTGCTGTATTTATTGGAAAAAAACACACAAACACAAGTACAGAAATAGAATACCTAGATCACCCAACCTGCAATGGCTAAATACTATTCTTTGTTTGAAACACTAACGATTTTGATGTTGTGAGACTCTTTGGATCTGTGGTCGAAGACGAGATAATACATGCCGAGTTACATTCTCAGAGGTCATAGACTATTTGTTCTCGATTCTCAATTTCTGTATATTTCAGTACATTTCTCGGTTTTTTCCTTTTATCTCAAAACAATCACGAGTTTGTCTCGTGCTTGCAAGAAATAACTTGCTCACAACAAAAAACTGCATTTTAAAACGTATTCGAATTAAATGGTAAACCGGGATTGTTCGCATATTTTGTTGGCGTTTAGTTCGAATTTTTTTACAAAATTTCACGTCACACCCACCAATGGCTGATAGTTTGTGAGCGCAGGTCGGATTCTTGTCCCGAGGGAAGCGACGGGCCCCACCGAAAGCGAACAAGGGGCCTCTACTCGCTCCCACTCCCATATTTTCGAAACAAATGTGAACAAATGCGAACTATTACAAGACCCTAATGTATCATACCCAACACCACATAGCATGAGAATTATTGTTCGGGTTAGACACGATGACTTGCAGACTAAAAACCCAACTTAGGTGCAGCAGTCTTAATCGCAACTTTTAACGGTGAACTATGAGTGGGAACAAATGGGAACAAATATGCAAGCTTGTAGAGCAGCCTGCAAAGGACCCAAGGTACACCAAAAGACAAAATGCGTCGAATAACCTCATACGTACTAAGGTTCAACTGGACAACAACAATGGCATTGTTACAACAGATTTATTCGCTTTTCGAAGATCTACGTGCTGAGGAGTTACCGAAGCCTGATTCTCCACACTATTTGCCTATAGTCGCTGCACGCACTATCAAAAAACTGTACGCGCAGCGAGACAAAAACAATGACAAAAAATTGACACTTAGTAGCTTGTACTTAAAAGGAATGGACTTTGGCGTTGTCGTACAGCAATTTACGCGATTTTGCTTGTCAACGTTGGACATGATGGGGGCTTGCATTCAACGAGGTATGGGCAGTTTACCAAAGGGCGAGGCAATGGTACTACTACGCCAAAGCATTTTTATAGCATAGGCGAACTGCAGACTCGAGAAAATTGTAAAAAATTTTGCCAAACGGAGAATTTTTCCTTTTTTCCTCAAACCCTTCAGTGTATTGTTTAAACATGAACACAAAGGTAGTCCTAGCGCTCCTTTACTCCTTTAGTATTATTTAACCTACAACAGCGCTCTTTAGCTAAAAACTATTAGAAAACGCTGAGGTTCCAGTAGAACTTGCAAACGAATACGCTGAGTTGCTTCGCTTTGTACTAACGGAGTCTACGCAAGCATTAAACGAAGCACCAAAGACCCTTTATGACAAATACAAGGAACTATGTACAAACTACGGCATAGACCTCGCTGAGGGTGTCAGCGAATTCTTGTTTGGTATGTCAGCTCCAACAGCTGCTATTTTAGAGAGCCCTATGGCTCGTAAGATAATTCGTGGGTACGTTAGTAAAACTTTTTTTTTTGTAGACATTTTTTCAACAGTTTACTGATCTACTATTCCCTACGTCGTACTACCATATATATATGGTACTGTGGTGTATATATGGGTTTATTACATACGCTTGTGGTAGTAACAGCGTTGTTTGGTAGTGTGGGGCTGTAGGAAAAAATCGAATTCGAGCTTCTTTTTTTTCTTTTTTTTTTTTTTTGTTCATTTTAACTGATTTCTTCGTGTTTTTTTAGAGATGAAGAAATACAGAACTGCGCACGTCCTATGAGATTTCTAAAAAAGACTGCTATGATATACCAATTGGCCAATATCTTAGATGAAGAAATAACCGTATTATACCCTGCACAAAACAAAGGTAAAAAAAACTTGATTTTTTTTTTGCACATGTGCCACGTCAGTACTTGTTGCTTACAGTAGTCCTCACCAAGGTTGGAATATCGATATCAGTGGTATTGCAACAAACGGACAACTCTATGCCCTGATTACCAATGCTATACAAACTGCTGACAAATCCATTGGTGGTCCATTGATACCTGCACGCGGTGTGAAGGCACGTCACCTTAAGCTCTAAGCTTTGTACAGAAATACTAATTTTCTTTATTAGGTTTTACAAGGAGAAGGTCCTCAGAAAATACCAGGCTTATTCTACATATACTCACTTACTATGGCTAACTGGACAATTCTTCAAAAAACTACAATCTTCCCACTGTACGTCATATCCATTGCTTTTGTTTGAATGAAAAAAATCAAAAAAAAAGGCATACAGAATTATCTTAATGTTATGTCTAGAGACAATAAAGGCGCCTCACATTGGCTATGGGACGATGGTGTACCATCAGAAGTCAGTAAATTTAACGGAAAACGTATTATTGTCATAGATAAGAGCAAGATTCCAAGGAAGATGGATTTAGTCAGGTGCGTTCATTTTAACTGAGTGGGGTTTTTATCTCCTGAAGAAATTTTCTCGCCATTATCATTTAAAACACTTCATATGTCTTCTTATCTCTATGGCGTCACTAGAACTCAATTTGGGTTTTTTGTGAAGTAGAAAACGAAGAAGAAGAAAAAACTTCACCCTGTTTCTGGCGTTTTTTGTCACTCCCTGTCACATCACACTAACGTTACAAAAAAGGATATTCCCAAAGATTAAAGCTCACGCTACAATCAAAAAAACCATGACAGGAGACGAGGTAAAATCACTTATTACAGAGATAACTGCTTCTCCTGCACGTGAGGAAGCAATTGAAAGCCGCGCTTGGATCTACAATAAAGCAGAGTAAAATTGAAAACACTTGTTTCCACAACAGGCCCTTTTACGGAAAAGTTGTACAACAATGTTGTAGTTGTGCTTGCAAGAAATAACCTGTAAGCAATTCAATAAATGCTTTATACATCAACACTATGTTAGTATATGAGAAATTCACTAATGTCAATTCTCACTCTGAGAAAAGTTATCAATAAAATAACTAAAAAAGAGGTGCTCACGCACACTGACACTTTGTTTTTTTCTACACGTTTGAATCTTTTAATTTTCTTATTTTTTTCTTCTTGACTTTCTTCTTCTTTTTTACAACAACAGCATCTAAACTTGCTTTTTCCTTTGCCTCTGCTTCCAAGGCTTGTTTTCTAATTTGTATCTTTTCCTCCTCAGTAGCTTCACCAATACTTATTACATTGTCTCCACCTTTGCCCAATGCTTTTGTTTCTTCTTTTTTCTTTGAGGCATTACCTTCAATAAACACTGCTTGACGAGCTGCTGCAAGTGAACCATGCTTTTTAATTGATTCATCGATAAAATAATTCGGATTAGGGCATCCAGGCGCGCCACACATGTTCATTGGGGCTGTTACCCACATCTGTCCTTCGCCTGGGAAGCTGTGTTTACATCTACATGTCACTATACCATTAACCTCTGGAATAGGCGTGCCATGCGCAAGACAATAATCACGAGCAGGTAATCGTAGGGTAACAACGCGTTTTGTTTGAGTTTTGTGGGTTTGCTTTCTACGCCTAATTTTATGTTATTACGTCGGCAGTATAGCTTAATTAGCTTATAAAATGCAAAGTACGAGGTTAAAATCGAATTGTAGCCACTTTTTGTTTGTATTAACTCTTACAAATTGGTACGACTGCTTGACGCTATATTTGCTCTCCACGCTAGTCTACTAAGCATTGTTGTAATTTTCTGAGTTTATCCACAAGTACAACTTAACTTCGTAACATGTTAAGGCTGGCATGTACAGCACCAATTTTACAAAAACTTTGTACATTTTATCTTTGTAAAGCAATACTCAACAGAGGATAATAATCTTTGCCGTGGGTGTTGACAGGTGGTTGTTTTATGAGAAAAGTTGCACGCCATCCTTTTTCAAAGGCTTTGTATACAATACGTGCAAGCTGCTTGTTTATGTCTCCTCGAAAGCCTAAAGTCCAAAACTTAGTTCTTGTTTTACAATTGTGCTTTTTTGATGTTTGACGATCTACGACGCCAAAACACAATCTATAATAACGCGTACCGAGGGTTTCACCTGATTTGAGTGAAATATAAACGTAATTTGTTACATCAGCAGAAATGGTAGTTATGCTACCTTCAATGTGCATTTTATCATGCATAGATGCCACTAATAATAGTTAAGGGTATTTTGTAGTGTAGTGCGACAATATCGTATACAACAGTTACAAATAGATACAAGCAGCTATTAAACGCGCATTTTTCGCTATTTTCAGTAATGGTGAGCACAGAAACCTTTCGCGCGTACAATCTATCTTTCTTTTCTTCCCTGCTGACTCCATTGGTAGTTTTATAGTAACAGAACTAAAAAAACCTGACCTTTCAAGAACTTTTGCTGAGTAACAAATTTCATGTTACTATGAAACAAGTTCGCAGTTTGGCCTCCATTTTTGTCTGTACCACTAAAAGGTGTAATCTAAAGCTATACCTACGTATACGGTAGATCAGGCAGCCGTGTCACACGGAGAAATACCAAACTGCTCAGCGCACGTGATTATAATGTAAGGAATAAGTGTAAACATAGAGTATGTTGTACTTTAGCAAAGAACAAATAAGTCAATTGTTCGGAGTTGATTAAGAAATGCGTTATGTTTGTTGTTGAGCGTTGAAGTCTAATTATCTTATTTTACACTTTTTAATTTACAAGGCACCAGGAAGAGTGGGTGTATCGCCTTCCATTAAATACTGTCTGAAAATATCCGCTTCTCCGGCGACAATACGGTTGACTTGCTGATAAAAATTTTAACAACAAAATGTTACAAAAAAAAAACTTCAAAAAAATCTTACTGCTGCATTTGGCAAGCCAATAAATTTAATAGTCATAACGTAATAAACTGGTACGCCATCCTGATTCTCGATGTTACATGTTACACCAACCTATTTTAAAAAATGAGAAAGAGCAAGGGCAAAAGAAACAAAAAACAGAAAAAGTCTCTATTGACAAATAAAAATTTTCTGAGATTTGAAAAAAAGAAAAAAAAACACATCTGGTTAGTATCCTAAAGCGTACATGAACAATATCACCTTTACTCGTGACAAACAGCATTTCTGTTGTTAATGTTGCTGGAATACCTTGCTCTAACATATTTCTCATTTGCTGATAGCAACGATCCGCAAACGGTTGAAAATCTCTATATTCACGAGTTAGCTAAAACAAGTGGCCACCAAAGCGGAAAAACATCCCAAAAAGAACAACTGAAGCGAAAAAAAAATGCGATAAAAAAAACCCCGGCCTGGCCTTCTTTATAATAACGTACGGTGGAAAAAGATCGTGGCAACTAAAATTATCTAAGCGTTCTTTAGAGTAACCAAGCATAGACTTGAATTTAGGGGTATACTCGACAAGCATTCTATTTGATATTCTCCATTTTGCTTTAGCGACTAATAAATAAAAGAATTAGCTTATACAGCGCATACATAGTACAAAACGAAGCGTATGATCACGATTCACGAATCAATGCGTCAAGAATTATAATAACGAGAAGAATAAAGCGTAAATAGGTTAACGTACGATCCTCTGGAGCGTTAAAACTCCTTTCTTCCAGGTCAAGAACTTTTAGCTCGAGTTGATGTGACTTTTGTCTTTCGCGTTGTAATTCGGTCTTTAATGTCATTAAATCACGATATATAGTTTGCACTTTTGCGTTTATAGGATCTATGATTTCTTTGAGTTGTGCTGCTGTAAAGGTCTGTGGTGTTGGTAGAAAGCCGCTGTCCCCATAGTTCCTTGGTCTTCCAGCATCTTGAACGCTGTTAGGGTCAAATGGAGGAGGTTCTAAGATTTTTTGTTAGTGGTCAGTCATAGAAATGCTAGCAAGTGATAAAACGGCACATAATAGCATTTTTTGCGTAGATTCGCATTTTAGAATAAATTGGAGCGAATTTCGAAAAAAATCAAGCCCAAGGCGATACCGGAAAATTGGCGTCCGTGCGTTACGGACGTATAAAACGCGAATGAGAAGACGTAGAAGTATTATCAAAAAAACATTGATGCCTCCATTCGGAAAGAAAATAAAAAAACGTTTTTGTTCTTCCACGCACTGAACGCTGAATGCTTCTCCTGTGGTGTAGGTTGACAACGAAAGTATCTCCGCTTTTTCCGGACGTGGTCGACGCAGTCTTGTACACCTAACCTTACGCATCGCTTACAAGGTCTAGTTTCATCACAACCTGCATGCGCTCTTCGACAAGGCACGCAAGCTTTCCGAACTTGTTTGCGTTTTTTCGTTGTAGTCTCCTTGGTACTTCTAGAGCTATAGGGTAGTTAGAAACCGGTAACGTGATGAAAAAATTAGTAAAGCAAGAATTGTTTTGTTTGTTTTTGTTTTAAATTGATTTGTGTGACATGCCGACTGCTAGAACTTTCTTTAGGTTGCGTAGGTTGCGCTTTTTGTATTTGTGGTGAGCCTGGGGCTACGATCTGCGAGGAAGTAGCTGGCGTTGGCTTACATGGAGCTAAAGTATTTAGATGGCTATCGTATACACCCGTTAACAAACCTGGTATTAACACTAGGCTATTGCGCCGCTCCGAACTAGAGGTTTGAGGATATAACAATCTGTTACCCAAGCTTTCAATAGAGGAAGCCATGAAACAGACCGGAACCGAAGTAACTCCGTTTCTTCCTTTGCTGTAAAAAAAATATGTACGAAATTACATTAATTTTAAAATCAAATGGCCGTTTTTTTTGCTTTTTTTTTGGTTCACTAAAAGTGATTGGGTTGTATTTTAGTGGTCTAGTAGAGCGCTAGAAGCACTTTTCTTAACGTTTTTTTATTTCAAAACAAAAACGTACGATTACAATCGTAGACTCCGATGTTTTCGGTTCTAAATGATGTAATATGATTATACTAGAAGATAACACCCCAGTACGATTTGCTTGTACTAATTTGGTCAAGTGTTTTTTTCAGCCCCTAATTTTAATCTGAAAAGGACCGTGTGCTCCGATGACATTCCACAATATTCCGTACAACCAACATTAAAAGACGGTAGAGAACTTTATTAAAATGTCACCGGAATACGCGGTCGTAATTAGGGTCGATAACGTTATACTGTGTTTATACGTCGGCTATCGTTTAACAGTACTAGGTGTATCGTTACAGAATGTTTACCATGCCGCGAAAAGCCTCTGATACTTTTTTTTGCACACAGCATCAAACTGAAAAAATTGAAAAATATTCAAAATTAATAATTAACACTTTGGTGAGCTATGAAAAATCGTAAAACAACGCGAACGCGTTTACAACAACATGGGCCGGCGATTAGCAATATTCAGTGCGCGTGTAGCGACTTTGATCCTCAAAAGGAAGGAAAAACATCTAAATTCGAACTACACACGTACTGGCAAGTGCCTCCTGGTTGCCGCTATGAACATATTCTTACAGGTACGTAACAAGCGTAAAAACCTATTCCTTAGCGATAAGAGGTGTATTACAACCATTTCATACATAGTATACGCGACTAAGTACTTTTACAGGTTATCGCCGCTATTTTAGCTTCAAACTTTGTTTGCAGTCGATATTCAGAATACACAATGAAACGGGCAACATATGGACACATTTGGGCGGTATTTTATTTTTTTCTGTGCTTGCATGGCACGTGTTTAATACTCAATTGGTTGGTGCGAACGCCATTACAAGAGGTCTATACGCAATATATTTATCCGGGACAATGGTAAGTGACGCATGTCAAAACGTTACTTTTGAATTTTTTCTCATTTACTTTCAAGGTGACACTTTGCTGTTCCGTGTTGTATCATACTTTCCACTGTCACTCCAAACACATTTTTAAGACAACGGCTACATTGGATTATTGTGGTATTGGCGTTCTGGGTACGTACCCATGAACCCTAACAAGAAGCTTTTGTCTAACTTCTTTCTTCGTCTAGTTTCAGCAAGTTTTTATCCACCTGTATATTTTGGCTTTCATTGCATTCCAAACTGGATGAGTACGTATGAACACATTTTATTGAGTTGTTGTAATACATTCTCGGTATAGTATGAGCTTTTGGGAAATCCCAAAGTGCCAGCATTTTGTTTATAAAATTGTTTTGTTTGCCATAAAAGGTTGCTGTTACTTACCACTTTTACAGTGTTCTACACGATTATGTTCTCATCAATTGGCCTTGCCTCTATTATAGTGTACCAAACAATGCCATATAGTCATCTTTAACGCTAAATCAATTTTCTTTTTTTTAGGCCTTTTTTCCCAATTTTTAGCACTGGCAAATACGCTGGGATTAGGATGGGTTTAAACATATTCCACGGCGCGTCAGGTAACGATACTCTTCTTGTTTATTGCTTTTGACAACAGCGCACGTGAAGCTTATTTTTGTTTAAGGAGTGCTAGTTATGGTGCACGCTTATGTTTTGTTCCCAAGTGGTCACATGAGTGGTGGAGGTTATTTTGGGTTAATGTACTTATTTTATGGTGGAGGTGTTGTATTATACCTCCTTCATATACCTGAAAGATTTTATCCTGGTAACTTTGATTACTTTGTACGCTCAACTTTCGCATGTCATCTTTTTGCTAAGTTTTGTTTGTAGTTCAACTCTCACCAAATTTGGCACTTATGTGTCTGTTCAGCTGCATATTGCCAGTTTGAGGCTATTAATTGTATTTACGAGAACTACTTGATAACACCTTGTCATCAGTTTGTTCCTTACCATAACGAGCAATTAACAAAATTGCTTAACTTTTCACTGTAAAATAAACAACAAGGAACAAAAAAAATACCTTTCTGAGTACCCTGATGCCCCTCACAGTTGGAGATTTAACCAGTAAAAGTTCGAATTGGTAGTGCATGATGGCGATGAATCTTTGTAAACTTCATGTAGCAAGACACTAATAACAAGGAAATACAATTAAAGTATTTTGTATTGTCATATTTTTTGTTTCTACAAGACCACTGGGTTATTGAGCCTACGTTTACCCTTGTATTTTCTAGGACCACTACCTCTTCTTCTATCTTGTCCTCCTAATAAACCATTGGTTAACAACAGGCAAGAACAAAGGTGGTATGAAATGAGGAAACAAAAAACCATTTCTGTACCTGAATTATTATGGTTTCTCTTCTTTGCACCATACCACTTTTCGTAGTGTCCTTTACCGGCGTCGCGGGCATTTTTACCATCTCCAGGCGTCCACCCTAAAAAAGTCCGTTAACTCAAAAACGTGAAGCAAAAAAAAACTCCGAAGAAAAGTCGTACGTGATTGTCTTTGTGGTCCTTTGCCTGTTAATTCATTAATCTGTCTTCTTTCATTTTTAGTCATGTTTTTCATATTTCTACCACTTAAAGCAGCTGCTGGGGATTGCTTGTATCGAGATATACGTAATCTGTATCTTGTTCCCGGATACTCAAGTCTAAAAAAAAAAAATGAACAAAAAAAAGATCTTGAACCACACTAGCGTGTTTCTAATGTGTATGTGTATATACGTACTCCATATGTAGATCTAAAGCTTTTTCAACCGATGTCTTTTTCTAAAAT
The DNA here is from genome assembly GCA_038496445.1 of Trichosphaerium sp. ATCC 40318. Classification (NCBI taxonomy): domain Eukaryota; phylum Discosea; class Flabellinia; family Trichosidae; genus Trichosphaerium; species Trichosphaerium sp. ATCC 40318. The sequence goes on along the minus strand of JALMLS010000626.1, from coordinate 23,676 downwards.
GGTTTTAGTACTTAGATGGATAGGTATGCGTCGTGGAGGTTTTAGTTTTTTTTTTTTTTCAAAGTTTTTTTTCCTAATTACCTTGAAGATGATATGTCCATATCCATCACAAACGCGGTATCTTTTATCACGCTTTAGTTTAACCTCACTAACCTTACCACATTGAGTGAATAAAGAGTGTACTACTGTCTCTGATGCTTGTGGTGGTAGACCACCAATGAATACAGCGCATCTAAACGATTTTGTCTAGTACAATGTTAGCACATCAAAAAAAACGCATAACGACGAATCATACGTCTGGTACTGCTTTATCCAATCTCAATTTCTCTTTGTTTACAAAGAAAGGCTTTGATGTACCAACAGTCTTTAATGCTGCTTCTTCTTCATAGTATCGCACAATAGCATCTTTTGTAACTGACTTTTTAAGCTCAGCATCAACTCTACAAAAAATTGTAAGCATTTTTTTGAACAAGAGGTGCTCGTTATTGCATTGGTTGGACGTACTTTTGAATTTCGCGTGAGTGGAAGAATGGGACGTTTATAAATTTAATATTCTCAATTTGTCCATACTTATCCAGTACACTCTTTAATTCGCCAATTCTGGTGTGATATGGTACATTACCAACGAATAAACTGCGCTTGTCTCGATCCTTCTTTGTAGCTGCTGCTTGGGTGTCCTCTGGCATCATTTTTATTTCCTCTGCGCGTTCAAGGACTGCCATAGCTTTTAACATTCTTTCTTCTTCTACTGGGTTTAATTTTTGTTTTTTTGCCGGTGGTGTATCGATTTGTGGCGTCTTAGCGTCGTCTTGAGCATTTTGAGTTTCTTCAAGCTTTCTCTTTGGTGGAATTAGGTTAAGCGCGTCAATATCCTCCTCGTAGTTAACTCGAGGCCTTTTCATCTTCTTTTTCCTCATTTTCTCTTCCTCAGCTAAAACATCTATCTCGAAGAACTCTTCCATCTGGTTGGCTTGATCTTTAGGCGTCCAAGCCATTGGAGTACGTAACTCTTTTATTCCCAATTTTTCTGTCCATGACTCTTCTGCTTTGTCGCTGGCTCCAGCGTTCTTCAACAAGAACAAAGAAAGTGACATGCTATAAGTTGTAATGTAAGGGGTTGTCTTTTACAGGTGCTGAGTTAATAACCTTGACTTTTTTGGTTTTTTCAGTGAAGACAATCAGCTGTACTATTTACTACGCTTATCAAGTACGCTCATATAGTGGCAATGGAACCAAACAAAAGTAATATATGGGGACAGAGGTTGGAAGACGTACTGCTTTATTTTTTGGGGTACAACAAGAATGTTATGACAAATTGGAATGGCAGCAACGTTGAAGTACCGGCAACAAATTAACATTGATATTTTTAACTTATTTGTGTAAACAGATTCTAGAAGCCAACCAGTATTGTGTTGAGCTATTTTCTCGCGATTACCAGTGCGATATAGTTAGTAACAGAGACGGGAAACTGTGCGGTACTTATCCACTCGCAATCATAGTACCGCGGCAAAAAGAGGTGGATTCAAGCGAAGATGAGGCGTTAAAGCTCCGCAATCAAATTATAGGCACCAGATTCGCTAGAGTGCGTAAACACATACAAACTACGCACCGCCTGACTCCATAGTAGACTCGCTGCCGTTTTGCCACACCTGTATTGCTTTTTGGTAACAAGTACATTTGTCGAAGTGCAAGTTTGGCTCAGAAACTAGAAGGATCAGTACAAGCTAATTTCAATAAACTGAAAGGTGTAGTTGGAACAAAATCAAAAAAAAACGCACCAGGTACAATGCGACTACCATAAAATCGACTCACAGCTCTAGATGTTGATGATGCAGATCAACAAAAGCGGTTTTCATCAAGTATATCTCTCCACAGAAAGGATGAAGCTAATTTATTATTGTCACTTGGAGTTGGGTATTTTTTTTTTTGTTTTTTCAGTTACCAAGTGGTTTCTTGTGTTGACTCATAATAAAAGGGCTATTGCGGATTTGATGACGGAGAATACATTTAAACTATTCGGTGTTAAGATGGGTACAAGTGAACAAACTGATAGCACTGGTGCTTATGCTGGGTTCGATGTAATGGCGATGCCATATCCAGGGGTTTCATTCTTTGGAAAAAAAAACTTACAAGATTTGTTTGATGGTTAGCACTCATAACACTTTTTTTTTTCAATTGATTTTGTCTTTATCATAAATCACCATATTCAATAGTTTGTTTCTATAGGTTTAATAGTTGATAAAACATGTGTACAAATAGTTCCATTGACAAAAAACCATCTTCTTCGGGTATGTTGTTTTTAGCTCCTAAAGTATTTTTCTTAGTGATTTAATTGCATTAGTTACTGCATACGTTATCTAAAGAAAATTATGGAATACTTATTCATTGCGTAATGGGTTGGGATAGGTAAAGTCATAAAGTGTTTTTTTTGGTGACAACTTTTTTTTTTTTTTTTTTTGCTCACATGTTACCTAAGGACACCTTTGTTTGTTTCTTTAGTGCGTATGTCACTTTGGGCAGATGGGTTAGTACATACTTCTTTATCTGCTATTGAAATGTTGTACTTGGTAATAGTGTACGATTGGATGCTGTTTAGGTACTTTTGTTATTGATTGGTCTTTTTTTTTGAATAGCCTTTTAATTTTGCTCTGTAGGCATAGATATGCAACACGTGTTCAAAATAATGAAGATATATTCTCGTATTGCTTTATGATGTTACCTGTTATAGTAGATAAGGAGTTTAGTATGCATTACATAGACTTGACAAAGCCATGGAATAATAGAAAAGGAGGTGATAAACCTGTCATAAATGATGCTCTTAAGAAAAAGCTTCAGTACAGGGATAAACGTATTCGTGAGCTATATGATGGTTTCAAAAAGATACAACTATTTTTGAAGCCTCACATTCAACAGAAAAAGGAGAATCCACCAAAGTTTTGGAAGAAAATTCTGTACGTTTTTTTTCCGTTATCGCATTTATTTGACTTCTACTCACGTGATTTTTAGAAAGTAAAATGTCGAATAGGGCAAGAACATGGTAAGAATGTTTAGTAAATGTATTAAATGAAAAAAAAAAGTCAAGGGGTCGAAAGCACTTGCAACAAATGTCGAAAAATTCCATTGTTTTTCCTCCATGTGCTTCACTTACAAATGTGTAAAACATCGTAATAAAGTCGTGTTTATTGTTGTACATTGTGTGCAATCACATAATTCAACTCCGTTACAAGTTGGTAGAAATGTCAAAAAAAATCAAAACTCGTTGAATGTTGTTTTGATGGCCACACTTAGGTGTTTTTTCGCCCGTTGTGAACTAATATTGTGGTATGGCTGAGTGGGAGGCTGAATTTAAGCTAGGCGATAAATTAGTGCCTAAAAGCCACTGGTTACATCCTCAGAACGTAGGACACACGTATCATGCGTCTTTTAAAAATCTTGACACAAACACTGTTTTTCGAGCATATAATGTGTACGTCAGTTGTTCAACGCTATACAGATAGCGATATATAATTTTATAACGCGCGGGATTTCTTTTTTAGCACACTAACAATTAATAACTTTTTAATAGAGCAACGATATCTATTAGAGGACGTAGACCGATTTTTGGCGTAATCAGTACGTTTTGAACGAAATTTACATAAACAAGTTTAAAATTCGTTTAAACCGACGGTTCGTAGCGGAAATAATAAATCCGTTGGCCGTTAACGAGGATCCTTATGTTAAAATACGTAAAATGTACACTACAGACCAAATAACGCCAAAAATGAAAACTCCAGAAAGTACGTTTTTTTTTTGGATTTTTATCCTTGTTAACACGTGGCTTACTCTGTCTTCTATAAGATGATGTGACTGAACTAATCATTGGCGAGTTTGATTCTACTCATTACTCGTTAAGTCACATGCACGAAATAGTTTATTTGGCATCTTCAAAGGAAGAAGCTGAGACTAAAAAAAAATCAAACGGAGAGGGATATTTTTGTACACATATTTGGGATGAAGAAACTAAACGTACTCGTCCTCATGACTTTAAAATATTAGAAGGTGACTGGCCACATTTATTTACAGCAGTATCTCAGTCAACAAAACGAAAGGTATATTGATTTCACTGCCATTTATTGTTGATAAAGTTATAGGCACCAACTGCTTGTATAAACAAAAAAAAGAAAAAAAGAAGAAAAGTATCAAAGCCAATTCCTCCGCCTCCAAAAAGACATAACTCTGATACACTTGAAGATATTGTTGTAGACGAAGTAATTATGGAAAATAAAAGGAATATTGAAAACGGTGATAACAAAGAAGAAGAAAAAGAAGACAAAGACAAAGAAGATGAAGGAGATGTTGCAGCAACTCAGAGTGCAGTGAAAATGGAGACCTTCGATTTCGAAGAAGTAGAATTTGTTTTGCAGCCAGAAGATGTTACTCCTAGTCAGGGGTACATAAGTCGTGACCAACCACAACGATCTCTTCAATCTAAAGAGGGTTATGTAATATTATCATTATTTGATGGCATGGGTGGCGCACTAATGTCACTTATAAGAGCGGATGTACTTGTACGTTTTTTTTTTCTTAAACCATATTGTTCTCCGTCATTTGCTTGTCGTTCTCATTGTTACACAGATCAAGCGGTTTTATTATTCTGAAATTGACCCAGCGTGTCATGTGGTTATGAATAGGGCCATAGAGAAGGCGTGTTTGGTATAGTATGTCATGGATTTATAGTTAATTATTTGATGTTTATTTTTCTTAGTGGATACGAGAAGGACGTTTTCGTAAAGGTAAAGAATGACGTCACAGAGATAACACAACAAGTCTTACAGGATTTAAAAGTAAAGTATAAAGAAGATATAGATATTGTCATAGCGTCCCCTCCTTGTTCGGCACTATCTTGCCTTGGTGTGCGTCGCTAAAAGAATCTCTTTTCTTTTTTGTTAAGATATTTTGTAGCAAAAAAAGGGGTTTGGTGATGCAGACACGAAAGCCAACTTTGCTCACGTGAGAGTTATAATAGGCTGGATAGCAAGTATTTCTGGATTTCCATACTTCTTGGTAGAAAACGTAGCAAGCAGTAAGTTTGTCTGCAAACCATCCAGTTCGCCATCACCAACTCTTTGAATTAGTGTCCAAGGCTTCAAAACAAAAGATAACTGACATCTTGGGTGTTCCCCCAGTTAAGCTTGATGCCAAGCACTACAGCGCTGCTAGACGTAATCGCTATTACTGGAGTAATATCCGACTCGACGCAAGTAGTGGTGTAGATAATGCAATTCTTGAGATCAACGACATTCTATCACAGGTAACTCTTTTTTTTTTTGGTTCAGTATAGCCATTCATGGCTTTCAGTATTTCAAAATATTATTTACTGTACTTGTATTTAAGAAAAGTTTAAAACTATGTTTGTGTTATCATTTAACTAGAGCGAAGACATGTGGGTTGAGTTTTTAGAGCCAAAATTACAACTTGTTTTTTTTTTTGTTGCTCACTTCTTTTCTAAAATATTTGACCCCTAGGGTAAATACATGGATGGTAGTAAGGCTTATGCTATAACAACAGGGAACTATCTAAAATGGACAGGAATAACTGCTGCAGAAGTGATGACTGATGAAGCCAGAAATAAACTCGGTCGATATAACCCAGTTTTAACAAAAACAGGAAAGGTTGAGTGTTTGAAAATCAAGCACGTGGAAATGTGCGCATGTTATTTTGTTATGAAAAACTTGTTTATACACATTTTATCTTTCAGACAACAAGAACAGCAACACAACCACAGTTTTGGAGTAAAGACTTTTTTTTGCTTTTTTTTTTTGTAAACTTATACGTTGTAGTATTCAAGGGTTCGATGCAGAATGGATAGGTCAATCTGTTGATCCTAATATGTCTTATTCAATGAAAAGAAAGAAATTAGGTGTAGAACGTCATATGATTACAGTAAAGGAAGCAAGAAGATTACTTGGCAAAGCCTTTTCTTGTCAAGTTGTATCTCTATTTTTTTATGCTTTTTCAAAAAGTAAGTTTTATTGAAAAGACAGTGTTCATACCTCATCACTAACAAGTCTTTTAAAGGTTTTGATGGAGAATCGTCTAAGATAAAAGCTCATCCGCTCAAGCAAGATACTCTAAGCCAGTGGGTAATCGCTGAAAAGCCAAAACCAAAACCCCAACAAAAGCCAAAACACAAACCATATCTGCCAAGAGAAAAGACAGAAAAACTAGAATATTATAGTTCAACAAAACCAAAGCGTAAAACATCACATAAAACAAAGACAAAACCTAAAACAAAAGAACCTCCTAAGAGAACAATTCTGGACTATATGAAGCAGGATGATGAATCTTCATACTAAAGGGGTTTAGGACCTCATGTAAATATAAGTTTTTGTTTTATTATTTTTACGTTTTGTTTTGAAAAAAAGTAATGAGGCGTGGCTTGTTAGGTTTAGCAAGTTGCGTTTATTTAATATTACTTTATCACAAATATGTCAATCATACTGGTTTTCGTGTGAATGATAGTGGTCGCCATTGCTGTTCTGTGTTTATGTGTACCACTCTAGATCCTTCTATAGAAGGTGCCATCATAGCTTAAAAAAAAAAACATTAGCTGAGTACAAACATGCTTTTGAGTGTTCTTACTCTTTGAAGGGCGAAATAACTCTTGTGGTAAATCTACAAGAGGTTTAACACCTTTAGGATATTTAAGTGGAACACTAGGTTTATAAAATACAATTGTTGCAGCCAGAGATTCCATATCACCTTTCCACCTAAAAAAAGTCACGTGACTGAAATCTTTTCGATTAAAACATACCAGTATGGTACAGGTACAATAGTTATTCCTACAGTTGTAACAATGAGCGTCAGAATAGTGAAGCCAGTCTTATTTCTTTGGAGCTACCTGATTTTTTACAAAGTTCAAGTTTCTCAAAGTCTCTGGCTTCGTAAGCCGTAACAGATCCTTTACAATGTAAGTCTTCGTAATGATGTTCTCCTAAAAGTTGACATGAGCCAAGGTGGTTTTAAAGGTAAGCAAGAAATTACCTTGGTATTCTAAGCCAACATTAAAAGCAGACACAAATACATCAACAGTCACTTGAACACCAGAAGACCTTCTGGAGCCTACGCAGTGCTCTTGATGTACCTCATAACCTTCAAATAGCCACTGAGTACATTGTAAAAGCCAACTAAGATGAGTAAGTTATATCACGTGCTCCCATAAGGATATAGTGAAAATGAGTGTTAACGTGCTTTTGGCTAGCTGTTTTGAATTTAGTTGAAAAGGCAGGCCAATTCCAGTTGTAGTTTGGATGAAGTAACGTGACGAATCTAGGGAAAAATTTAAGGATCCCTGAGCCTCCCCCACCAGCTATTTGTTCCTTGGATAGTGTGTACCTATTTACTGTTGTCAATAAAACACAAATACGGCAACTCAGGCAGAAATAAATCTTGATTTGTTCAAAAAAGCAGTACTTACCATCTAGCTGGATTTGTCAATTGCAGTTTGTCTTTTAATTCTGTCAAATACTTTAATTGATTTGATGTATTCCGCCAAAATCCAGATTGATGTTTGAACCTTGGCTCGCTGTTTGCAAGTTAGGTCAAAAAACCAAGAATAAAATGTTCCACTTTTTTGAAAATTTAAAGGTTCCTCTCCGTACATATCATCCCACTCAAATTCAGGATATATGGATCTGAGCATGCTCGATATAGATGCTGATGCTCCATGAGACATCAATAATTTTATTGGTATACCAACCCAATCATCAAGAGTTGTTAGATACAATTTTTCACCAATCCTTTCAACATGCTCGCGCTTATTTGAAAGTGAATGCCAGTAACTATGAGGTACTTGCCTGAACCAAAGTTAAATAGCAAATAGATTAATTTTTACCCTCATTCGCGTTTGAAAACCATGGTCAGATGTCCAAGAAGAAAGAAGAAGTACTGACCAACAAAAAGCAAAAAAAAAATTCGATTTACATTTCAATCCAAAAAAAAGCTTGGGTGTTTAAATACCAATGAATTACCTCGCTCCCCATTCCTTAAAATCATAGTGTTTGAATGTATTTGATACTAAACCCTGTAACGTATTGTGTCTATTGGATAAACGTAAAAAAAATAAAAAAGACACTTAAAAAAAAAATAGTACTTGTGCATCAAGTCAGGTGCGATTATAGCAACCTGTTCATCTTTAATTTTATACCAATCTTCTAGTATAAAAACACGTAATTCTTTTGCCACAGGTTGGATTCTCATCTCTACAGCTGCTTGAAGCCACCACAACTTATTGTTATTTCTAAGGCAAAATTCAGTATTACTAGTTGTTCAGCTTTCAATAACACATGTGGTAATGATGTCTCATTTTTATAGACCAGGCGAAAAGTGCCAAAAACTACGCACGCGAACTTCCATGGCTCCCAATCAAAATTTGAAAATATGCTTGTCAACGCCAGAACATACGATCCTTTGTAACTGTGAAAAAAAAAGATAATGTTAGTACAAGACAAGATGAGAAAAATGGTTCTCGACATGTACTTTACTTGTATCACTCCACTGGCACCTAATAGCTGCACTTCTCTTTTTTTTACATGATACCAATCATCCATAGTCTTAACGCCAATCGTCTTAGCCATTGAGTTAAATTTACCAATCTCGTGATCTCTTTTATCCCAAAATCCGTCAGGCACGTGCCTGCTGCGTGTCAACACGGACAAAACACTTATACAAAATAGGTGTAAACACTTTCGTACAAGAACTCCCAGGATTGCCATTCATAATCGTTGTATAAAGTTTGAAGACAAGTAGGAAGACAATGATCATATCTATATTTTTGAAAAAAATTACTTTCAAGCCAAGCTCAATCGCTTGCATTTGCTTACTTTTCAAGGATTGGTCTTGCGCCATGTCGGTTTATTTTCTCATTAGAAATGCCGTACCAGTCATCGAGTGTGTATACTTTTAACGACGCCCCAAGTGTCATATCGAAGAAACTCCTTTGATTCACCAAATACAACGCTACAGTTGGCTTGTACGAGTATTGACGCTTCTTTGGGCACACTACCTTATTTACATACAGAAAGCGCGTATTTACTAATCTCTACGCACGTTGGTGCCCATGAACTACTTTAAACAGCATTTACCACATTGCAGTTTATAAATCATACATATGCCTTACAGGCGCTACCAATGCTGTTATATACTCTCCAGATCAACTAATAGCTCAGTGGCATTATTTTAGTTGGATTACAGTTTAACATGGCTGACTTCAAGTCAAAAAGGAAGAAAAAAAACAGGATTGTCTTTTAGTTATTTCGTCAATTTATGTACAGCTCGTTTTTTAAACCAATGTCTATCCTTTACCCTGTCTAACGACACCCCAAGCCAAGCCATATCGAGGCACTCTTCCGCTGAAGCACGCCTCTCAGGTACGGGATGAAGTAAATGTTGTAAAAATAAAACAAGATCATCTTTTAAGTTTTTGTATTGGTTTTGAAAAGAATCCCAATCGTATGTCTTTGTCTTGTATAATAACGTCAACCCCATGACAAAAGATGGTAAATCATTATCCAATATTTTAAAAGGAAGATTCCCTGTAACCAATCGAAAACATGTCAGACCAAGGCTCCATATATCACGTTTATCAGACCATCTTTTGTGAATAAAAATTTCAGGCGCCAAATACTCAAGTGTTCCTCTTCGTCTTACTTTTCCTTCTTGAGCATCTGAAATCAAAGAACAGTTCCCAAAGTCTGTCAATTTTATAGTTCCATTGGCGCCAATAAGAATGTTACCCATCTTAACGTCTAGACATAACGTTTAGCAAGGATGACAACAACGTAGAAATTTCTCGGATGTTATTCAGAAACATCGGAAGATGTGAAACGCTTACCATTGTGTACATAACCCAAGCCATGCATATATCGTAATCCTTCTAAACATTGCATCATAATAGACTTTATGCGTATTGTGGGTAGTTTATAAGTCGCTGAGAATGCATCAAGACTAAGCAAAGCGCGATCGAGTACAAGCATTACTACATCTAAAAAAGACAATGTTATGTTAAAGGAAAGTAATTAATAATATACTAGCGCAGGTAGGCGTGTACCTTTGTGGCAGTGTGCGTCTACAAGTCGAACAATATTATTGTGTCTAAAATTGCTTAAAACCTCTATTTCAGCCTGTACTAGGTCCTCGTGATCACGAAAGAAATGTGGGTAAATTATTTTGAGCGCAAGTTTTTTTTTGCTTCGTTTCTCTTCTGCCTTGTATACTTGCGACGTAGCACCAATACCTATAGAACATCCTATTCTATAAACACTTGAAAAAGAGTTTGATGAGATGCTCTCCATCCTGTGGCGTTTTTTGGCTTGTGATTCAAGGAAGCGTGTAAATCTCCTAAAAATATGACGCCATACGTAGTGTAAAATACTTGACAACCCTTTTAATGTTGTAAGCAGTATAACGTCATTTTTAGAGAGTGCACACTCTCTGGAGAAACTACTCTCAATCCTAAGTTGTTCTACCCTTTTCCAGAATTGAGAAACCTCCGATAATCAAAAAGACTAAGAAATCAAAGAGTACTAAAGATGAGATGAGCAAGTAGGCTGCAACGAGATAAGGAACAACCTTTTGTGAATATGCTGCAAACTGCTCGTATTTTTATAGCGCTTCCTTCGTAGATGTCACCATGTTATCATAATAGCGGAATCACGTGATATTGAGTAATATTACTATGAACCGACAAATTTGCAGTATTATACTTCGTAAACAGCAGAACTACACCTGCTGAATGCGAATGCGGCAAAAACACGCTTATACACCATCCCTAAAAGCCAAAAGAGGTCTGGGTTTGACCGCTGTCATTACGTTCTACGCAAGAATGCTGCCTGTGAAAGCATGTAGTATTGTCGGTTACTACAGAAAGGGCGTGTAACTCAGTGAATACGCGTGTGTAAGTGTTTTAAAGGTACTATGAGGCTATCTCGCGAAATAACTGGACGACATGTGCGTCGTTCACCAGCCTTAGCTTCAAATACATAACAACACATACAACACCTATTCGCTTTCAATGGCATTTAACGCAAGTTACAGGTACATACATACCTCTCACCACTCGTTGGTCTAAATTTGCTAACTGAACTCGTGTAGAAGAGACGGTACTGACGAGATTCGTCTAGAAATCACTTGTGGATGGGTACAGGTATGTTACTCTCAAGAATTTTGTTTGAACAGAAAAACTTGCTTCTAACACTTCTCGTAGGGTTTCTCCACTACTGGAAGGTAAATAAAGGTATTGGTATTGTTCTAAGCCTATTAGATGGACCGCTACCTCGAAATATGTCGTTGACGTAGGCGCAGAAGAAAAATTTCAAGTCGTTATTGATGACTTGAAATCTCAAGCTGGTCCTCAATCCAAAGCAGACAAGATCTACGGCGTAGACAAAAAGTACGGATTGGTGGTTTTTCCTTTTTTTTATGAGCACGTGACTTCAAAAATCCCAAAAACGCGTTATTTAAACTAAAACAGAAATGCTTTGGTTTTTTTTTTTTCACCTCCAAACGCATATATTTCGCTTTATTCACTGTCACCGTAGCGGAAAGAAACATAAGCTCGACCCAAACGCTACTGTCCGCCAAAACACTCAATTCTCTGATGGTACCACATTGGAGTTGCGTTTTCCAAACTTGTTGGGTTAATGACCTTGTAATAATGAGCGACTGCTTCATTTTGAATAAATTCTAAACAAACGCATTCGAACCTTGTATTGTCTTTATTTTAATTTGAATTATCTCAAAAAAAATACCTTGTGGCGGTATAAAACTATTCCAGGGTTTTTTTGATCGCCCTGGCGAAAAATGCTTTTCAAAAAGATTCACCATTTGTCTTACAGCTCGAAACTCATGCAAGCACTTGTCTTTGAACTCCTTTCTGCATCCACAGTATTCATCAATTTGGCGAATAGCGTTAAAGAACCTGCTGAAGAAAACAAACCTAAATTAGCAGCAGTGGTATCTGAGGTTAGTATAGGTACGTATTAGTATTATACGACACCTCGTTGATGTTTTTAGTTTACAAAGCTATCAAAGACCACGTAGCATCGCTCATTGTATCCAGTGCAGCGTCAAAGGAAACATTAAACAACTGGGTTGGGTACAAATCAGTTGTGTACTCCTACCTACGCTTACAATTGTAATAGAACAATCAGAAACCTTATAGTTCAAGCTGGAGGGTACACATGTCTTTATTTTGCTTCGTGACAAACCTAATAGTCAATAGTTACTGCCGCGCTATTGTTATAGGACCAAAGAAGGTCGACGAAGATCCTCTTCAACTGTTAAAAACCACAATCGAGCTCCTACACGATCAAACTCGTATTGTCTACGAATTATGTGAGGCACTTTGTACCCAAGGAGCAGCGATTAACGTAGCAAATGCCACCATTCCGGTTACTGTAATCACAGGTACCGAATGTGAGAAAAACTAGCGTCCCTCACCTTTTTTGTTCTTCTTTAGGATTCTTGGGAAGTGGTAAAACGACACTCCTCAACTACGTACTAGAAGAAAACCATGGCAAACGAATTGCCGGTACGCCACATTCTTTTCCGTGTACGTGCGTAGTAACGTTTTGCGTAGTTATTGAGAACGAATTCGGTAAAATAGGAATCGATGATGCTCTTGTAAAAGGAAAGTTTAATAAAGCTGAAGAGGTGAGGAGGAGAAAAAAAAACTTTGTTTTTTCTGAGTTTTTCCGTTTATTTCTCACGCTATATTAGATTCTAGTAATGAACAACGGTTGTATCTGTTGTACTGTTCGTGGTGATTTAATTAAAATTCTTGGAGACTTGGTAAAGAGGAAATCAGAATTTGACTACATTATGATAGAAACAACAGGATGTACGCTCTACCAATTGCCTTTGCCTTTGGGTTACCTCCCTCTCTAAAACATGTGCTAACTCGGTTTTTCATCTAGTGGCTGATCCAGCGCCTATTATTCAGACGTTTTTTACAGTACCAGAGTTCAGCACTCGCTTTAAACTTGATGGTAAGTTTGGTTTGTTTTTTTTTTTTTTCGAAAGGGATATTTGTTGTTTGTGTTGTTTAACACCATCTCTTTTAGGTGTTGTCACTGTTGTTGATGCCAAGCATATTATTCAACACTTGGACCAAGAATACGAAAATCCAGATGTTGAGAATGAGGCAGTTGAACAAATTGCATTTGCGGATGTTGTACTCCTTAACAAGACAGATTTAGGTACACTTTTGTTGTTTTAATGTTTACCGGTTTTCCGTGAAGCTTATTGTCTTTAAAGTCAACGAAGAAGAGATGAAAACTATACAGAAACGTATATCAAGCCTTAACTCAGGTGTAAAGGTAACAGCAACTTTTTTTTTACATACATTGTCTTCAACAACTTATTGTTTTGTAAGGTAATCCCAACTTTACACTCTAAAGTAGACCTTGATGAGATCATGAACATTCAGAAATTCTCTTTGGAAGCGATATTAGAAAATGAGGAAGACTTTTTAGTTTCCGGAGACGAACACGAACACTCTGTACGATCGTTATTGTTAAAAACCGAATCTTATATTTTTCTCAGGATCTTGTCACATCTGTCTCTATAGAGATGCCTGGCGACTTGGATATGACCAAACTGAATACATGGATGTCAGGGCTATTGCAGAAGAGTGGAAATGATATTTTCAGAATGAAGGGTATCTTGAGTACGTGATTCTTTTTTTTTGATTGCGAAGTTATCTTTTATTTATCTTTTTATCGATAGGTATCAAAGGAATGAAAGAAAAATTTGTGTTTCAAGGAGTACATATGCTCTTTGATGGTAATCCAATATCTCCTTGGGGTCCAAAAGAGAAACGAATCAACAGACTCGTATTTATTGGCACAAACCTTAACAAGGAAGAATTTGAAGCTGACTTCAAAAAATGTCTTGCACAATAGTGGCATTACAAAGCGAGCTTGAAAAACCGACCAAAAAATAATAGCCAAATTGTACGCACGACATACAAACACAAATAATTAAAAGCGTCCCTCTTTTGAATTAAACATTGCAATATTATTTTCTTCTTTTCCAAAATATTTTTTGTGAAGGAAACAAAGTTAGCCCAATTCTTTTGTCGAAAAAGGGAACTGTACGCCTAATCTGACCTCCTGTTTCTCTCATTTTCTTTATGTCAGATATTCTTTAATAGTTTATGAAATCATTTTGCTCGATGACATAGTAGTAGCGATAGTTTTTTTTTGAGAGTTTACAAGCGAAATAAAACAAAAGTTTATTTTTTGGATTTGTTCTCTTTTCAAATTGACTCCTTTTACCAGGGTCCTAAGCCAGCTCCTAATAGAGTATACTGTTTGATGCTGGCAGACGACACTTTGTTCGGATGAACTTTACTGTTCTGAAGACTGGTGGAAGTCTGCGATCCTTTCAACTCGGCGAAAGGCCACTTCTAGCGAATATAATTTTGAGTGCCTGTGCATTGTCAATGAACAATTACGTCTCATTTTTGCCAATTCTGTTAGCCCAAACCGAGTTTCAAATTGATCATTATGGCCATTCGTCTTCTTGGTGAGTGTAGTTTTGTTAACATCTCTTAATTGATGAGAATAGTGTCTTTTGTACACTAGAGAGGCATGGAGAGCATGACGACATTATATATGACATTTGTACAACGTGTTCAACACCTTGAACGTTTCGTACAGCTCGCAATGGGTACATATCTTTTTTCTTTTTTGCTTGCAATTACTATTGTATGTTTTGATCACGTGCGTACTATTTTATTGTATGTTGGGTTCTTCGCGAATTCTCACTTACAGATAAAGGGCGTTATATAAAGTTCATAAAAGATAACTATGATAGTTTCTCAAGAGGTACTTTTGTTGAAGCTGAACAAGATTGTTTTGTATAATACTGAGATACGCATCGAAAAAATTCCAAATGACTTACGCCAGGAGCTGCTAAAGTACAACAAAACTACACGTAAACCAAAGCGAAAGGCTAAACGTGTTGTACAGCCCAAGTCTAAAAAAGACAAAAGTTGGCGAGAAAGGCTAAAGCTGTTAACTGTAGTACAATAAACCTCTTAAATGTAATCACGTTTCTTATGTTTCGTACTATCTGTGCAACCTGTAGATACTGCAGCATCTTTGCAGCGCGCCACAATATAAAGCAATGTTCCTCGTTTGACACGTGCGTGCTATAAATAGGCTTCATATTTGCTTTAGGATAGGTTTGTGGATAATTTAAGACCGATAGTATGTTAGATGTGATAACCAAGACCATTGCAGTCATTGTCTTTCCAATCACAGAAAGGAAAAGCAACTGTTTTTTCAAAAAGTTCGAACACATCATGAGCACTCCTGCACCTAAACTATGTACTGCCGGATGTGGCTTCTGTGGGTAATACTACTTTACAAAGATAGTCGGTTTAACGCATAGTAGGACGCCGGAGCAGAACGATATGTGTTCTAAGTGCTACAAGGACCACCAAGCCGGAACGTGTACGCCATACATGACCCATGGCGCGTAGTAACGAAGGTAGTACCAAAGCGTGGTTTGCCTATTTTTAGTAAGGAAAGCACCTCTCTAGCAAAGCAGGGTGGTTTCATACGCGAATTGAAGTCAATTGATCAGTTTGGACCGTTATACAAACCAATGTATGCTTGGCCATTTTCAGACCGCCTTTTTGGCTCACTAGGGATAGCATCAAGAAGCATAGCGCGCCTTCAGCGTCATGCGGGTATATTTCAGTTGCAACTGCGTATTTGGTTTCTAAAGATACAATACCCTACGAAACTACCATTGAGCATGTTAACAATGTACTCTCAAAGCTAAATGATGAGAAAACGTTGCTACCAAAGGTGGAGGAGGTAGAAATAAGAATAACGTTGCTGTGTTGACTTAGCTCATTTCTAATTAAGGTAATGACATTTATACAAGGTGATCGTAATGAATACGTTAAAAAGCATGAGAAAGCATTTGTGGATAAAGCAAAGAAAGAAGATTATATAAGCGATTGGGTGGCAAACTATGAAATCTCGGATTGGATGATCAAAAATCCTAATGCCAACGTCCAATTTATTAGACACGTGGAGCCACATCCAGGTTGATATTTAAAACGAATCATTTATGTTTATAGAACGTGTAGAAACACTAAAACATGAAGAGAAGGAGCGCTTTTCAGAGGAGGTGCCTTTTGAAAAGTTTCGGTTCTTTTTTGAAGTTCAAGATGAAAAGGAAGGTGGCACAGTACTTCTTACACCACCTGAATGGCAAAAACGCTTCAGTATAGATACGAGAGGTGATATGAATATCACTTTTATCATAGATGTACGTATCAGTTACAAGTAGATTTCGTTCTGACTTCATTTAAAGTTGCTTGGGCACTTTGCAGTTCTAAAGCCTGTTGTACTAAATAACAACGGCAAGCAAGAGAATAACCTACTTTTAATCAATTCCACTACTGGAAACTATCTTCATAAACCTATTGTGGATGTAATGTACAGTTTGTGGTTTTCAAATAAGCTTGTACCACTGAGAAAGAAATAAAAAATAAGTTTTTAAAACTAAATATAGCAAACAAAAGGCTTATGAGAATTTGATTGACGTATTGACGGCACAATTGCACGCCACGTGATGAAGAATGTAAGCGAATTAACTTACCTTTGAACGAGTACGCCACACACCCATCTCACTGTACCGAACAAGTTTCTAACCATATTCACTATAGAAAAGCACACACTGATGTACTAAAGAAACTTCGACAGCTAGCAAACAAACTAGCCTTACAATCAAAAATGAAGAAAACATTAGAACTTCAATTATTGCTCTTCACAAAGAAAACTATACTCAAGACACACGAAATAAGGTTCAAACCGTACGTCCAGGAATACTAACGTTGTACACGTGAATCTAACCGAAGAAAAAAAAAAGGTATGTTTTGAAGAAAGAAGAAAGCAATTGTGTGCTCTTTATCATTATATGGCCAAGTTAAATCGCGCCACAGGATACAAATATCCTTGTGGATACACTGTGTAACAAGATCAATGAAAAACCAAGCGCTACACTTCGTCCAAACCCAAAACCGAAGAAATCAAATTCTGGTTTCGAGAAACAAAAACAGAAACGCGTTTATACGCCCTAAAAATGATAGTGGTATGAGTCTGATGAAGAAGTACAAATGAAGCGAAATTAAAACTTTGTAAAGCAATATAATATAGTGTATTAGTAGTGTATATAACTATTCTAAGCGTAGAGATGGCAGAAATACTGGTCCGAACCAGTTCCGGACCAAAACGCAAAAGACCGGTCCGTAAACGGTCCAAACGGTCCGCTGTCAGAGGGAGTACCCTTGGAAAATCGGAAAAATAGCCGAAAAAGGAATTTTTGTCAAAGGGTACTACTCCCTTGGATTTTTATCGGTCCAAACGGTCCCTGTCACAAAATCTCAGAGGCATCCACCCATTGACCTACTCACTGTGTGCATGCACATAAGGTGGCTGTACACTTTTTGTGGCAGGTTTGAATATCACCACTTTTTTTAATTCATACCTAAAGATACTATTTTTCGCGTAAGTAATGCACTTGATATGTTGCTCTACGGGCACAAAGTGATAAAAAGATGTTTGGGCAAAAGTGTAGAAAGTAGCTAACAGCACGTGATTTTGTTCCAAATGTCAAAATAACATCACCACAGGCACATTTTGACAAAAAAAGTAGCGGTTAGGCCAGCGTGACCTTGTTTTACCACGCTAAACAGTAATTTTGTTAAAATGGGCTGATTGAGGGCTTTCAACCACTCTATGTGTAGAACTCTCAATTTTAAGGCGTTTCAGGCCACTTTTATTCAAAATAAAGTGGCTGGTGGTTCAAAAAGAAGCCACTTACGAAACAACTAACTGGTGTTCACTGAATGCATACTGCTCTTGTTCTAAATCACGGACCGGTTACAGACCGAAAACCGATATATTGAAACCGGACCGGTATCGGACCGGTATTTGCCACCTCTATCTAAGCGTGTCAAGTGAACTAGCAAGCACGCCCGCGGTTAAGATAAAATTCGTAGAGAAAGACGAAAAAATCGAAATTTCCAGTTTTCGTAAACTTTAGAATATCACTATTACTGCGATGTCTAACACAAAGCCAACACCTCCTGCCAATACTACCGTTACTGAAAATGGCGCTCTCACACACGCTACATCATCTTCTGCCCGCGTAGACTTTTTCTTCCAAGTTGTACCGTCATCACCAGCAGACGCAATCTGCGACCTTGTTAAGGTACGCATATACAGTTTTACTTGTTTTAATGATAAATGAAGTAAAATTACTTTGTACTAACTACAACATTAGAAATCGTGGGATGAATGCCGTTTAGATACACTCAAGCTCATATTTCAGCTACGTGATGTAAGAAACGGAAAGAACGAGCGAAAATGCTTTTACACCTGCCTAACGTGGCTCTTGGCTACTCACCCAGACACTTTCATCGCCAACCTCAAATGCGTTCCTATGTTTGGCTACTGGAAGGATTTACTCGAACTACTCCTTAAACCTACAGAACGCTCTGGAAAAACCCTAAAGGGAGAAGGCGAAGATATTTCAAACGATAAAAACTTTCCTCGCGTAATCGAAGCTGTAGTACAACTATTCGCCACACAACTCAAGGAGGACTTCGACCTAATGGAGCAAAAAGCGAAAATCTCACTTTGCGCCAAATGGGCGCCTTCTCCAGGCAAGAAACACGACAAGAAGTTTAAACTCGCCCAAAAAATCGCTATGCTCATGTTCCCTGACTGTCCTGAGCCAAAGAAAAGAGAAGAAGGTGCACCTTACGTAGAACCAGCGTGCCTCTATAAATACCGTAAAGCGCTCACGGCAATGAGAAAGTACACATGCGTCCCTGAAGTACATATGTCTGCGAATCAATGGAAGAAAATCGTATACACACGTGTCCCTTCTGTGTGTATGGCGAATAACAGAAAAATCTTCGCTAAACACGACGAAGAGCGTTATCAAGCGTACTTGGATGCAGTCAAAGCTGGAACAGCCACAATCGCATCTGGAGCTATCTTGCCGCATGTTATCATCGAGAAGCTATTGGCCGGAAATGTCGCAGACGGTCAAGCCCTAGAACTCCAATGGACCGACAAAGTCAACAAAATCAAGGCTGCCTCGAACTTACCAAAGTGCCTTTCTGTCGTAGACGTATCTGGATCTATGAGCGGTATACCTATGCAAGTAGCTATCGCTCTTGGTCTTATCTTGAGCGAGGTCACAGAGGGTCCATTCAAAAATCACGTTATTACTTTCCACAGTACTCCTTCTTTCTTCAAAGTACAAGGAAAAAGCCTAAGAGACCGTGTTACCTCTATCAAAAATATGCCTTGGGGCATGAACACAAACTTCGCTGCTGTGTTTGATCTACTACTTGATTTCGCCAAGACCGGAAAAGTCGACGCTGACGACATGCCAGAAACAATCTTTGTCTTTAGTGACATGGAATTCGACGCTGCTCAAACTGGTGCCTTCAGAACAAGCCACGAAGATATCAAGTCTAAGTTTAGAGCCATGGGATTCGATATGCCTCAAATCGTTTACTGGAACTTGCGTCATTCTAGCTCTATTCCTGTAACAAAGGAAGAGCCTGGCGTAGCAATGGTATCCGGTTTTTCACCTGCTATGTTGAACTTATTCTTGGATGGTGTTGAACTAACACCTTGGCTTATGATTCAAAAAGCAATCGATACTGAGGAGTTCGAGAAGTTGGTTGTGATTGACTAATAAGTATGCTAGCTAGCGTAGCCTCATTTTTTAGATAAACGCATGAGGAAGAAAGAAAACAAAATAAACAAAAAGTTGTACATTACAATATCTTAGTAGTTTGTTTCGTTACCGCCCAGAGTTGCGTATAGTTTAGTGCTGTCATCGCTAGTTATGGTTTCCTTATCAGCTGAGTTTGGTTTTCAGATAGCCCCAATAGTGTCGTTTAGTAATTAGGTACTTATCCAAGCTTTGCCGTCTAAGGCACAGTTTAAAAATTGTGTTAAAATTGTTATTGTATGGAACATTGTCCCGTTGAGATACTAGAAGAGATATTAAAACGAGTTAGATGCTTCTCGAAGCTTGAATTGCTCTTACATGCAAATGCGTCAATGGCTTATACAACACAAACCCACAACATTCGAAGGCAGTGAGCATCTTGAACAATAGTTAATTTTCTCCCAAAGTGCTACTCTGAATCTGGTGTTTTCTTTCTACAGTTGCGCTTAGGCTTACATGAAGTAAAAGTACGTAATGGAGATGAACAGCAGATAGTTTTAGCAGTGTTAACCGATATTATTAAGGGATTGTTACATAGTTAAGACGAGTACAGTAAAGTACACTACAAGCAATCCTTTTGGTATTGTACCATGCTTTGAGGCTGTCGGTTTTATCTCCCTCTTGCTAGTAGATCTCTTGTTCTTAACAGTATCTCAACATATCAATGTCTAGTGGCTCTAGCGCAGCTCTTTTGATGTGGCAATTTACAATTGAATGCGGTAACAAAGCGACAGATTATTTGTTTTCACTTTCTTGACACAGAATCACAATTTCTGACAGCAATAGTAATGTCCTGACTTGAAAGAAAGCTAAGGGTCAAATGATACCAGATATACTCCACTAGTCTAACAAAGAGTTGTTTAAACAGCTAAGTAAGCACTTCTAGCTGTATACTTCATTCGTGTAGTCGCTTACTAACAAAAGCATAGTATCCAAAGGCTTGGACTGCTCGGTCTTTCACAAGCCCACTTCATGTGAGGTAAAGTAGTGCATCACATCCAATTCTCCTTGAATGACCAAAACAGTGGCGGCTCAGCTGATTACTCCTGTGGGCTTGAAGTTGTCAAAACACACCGCTCAAAACCTCAATGAACTATTTTACTGAAAAACTACTGTACTACTTATGTAACTGTTTAATCGTGATAATAAACTAGTATTGTAAACAACACCTTGTTGACAAGTGACATGAGAACTTGACCATGAAATGATGACTTTTTATCAAAACGTAGTATTACCTTACCAATGTCACGTGCATTCAAATAGAGAAGATATGTAGTATTATTCTGGATAGTTACAAGATACGTCAAGCACTTATCTAGAACCTGTAATAATGGCGTTCTAAATCATGAACTGTCTGGTACACACAGCTATTGTCCTTTGTATCAAATTGTTTGTAGTTTTCTTTCAAACAAAAAAAACTGCGAGATTGGATTGAAGCTTTTGGCGGTATTTCTAGAGCAATCCAGGTTTCGTTTTAAAAAGAATTCGTTTTATAAACTACAAACTTTTGTACATTCCAAGTAGATGTATTTTGAAAGCACGTGATATTGGTAAGGTAATACTACGTTTTGATAAAAAGTCATCATTTTATTTTTAAGTTCACATGTCACTTGTCAGTAGCGTTCTTTTTTAGTTGCCTCTCACGTCACCTTTCAACAATGTAATACTTGACAAACCTGTGTTTTTTAAACACTATTACAAGGCTACATCATACTGTACCAAAAAACCGCTTGTTTTTCAGTTAAACACTTCACTTCCGTTTTTCTTGTGAACTTTTTGAAGGTATCATAATATAACCACAACAACCAACAAAGCACCTCATCAATTTGAAATAAATGGCATTTAAAGCAGCAGCAATAGCATTCGCGACTGAGCAAGGTAACGCCAAAACTATTAAATTATTACACTAACAGCACGTGTTAAATAGCCGTCGATATTGGCACTACTCTCATGGATAGGTTAAAGAAAAACCTGTTTGGAGATGGTAGAGCTACCCGAAGTATTGATGTTATTGTCGTTAATAAGACAGGAAACGATCTCACGCTTGTGAAAGCGCCCCAACCAAAAGATAACTCAGGTGGCTCAGGTACAAACTACAAAACGCAATCTTCGACATTTCTTACACTTCTAGGTGTGTGGAGTAGCTCGATTCTTCCTCCTTCTGATATCAAGTCAAACACTGAAGAAGCTTACGGATGCGAAAGTAATGGATTCATGACTGGTGTGACTCTCGCCAAAGCGTGGTACAAGGATGTGAAAACAGGAAAAGAGTATGTTCTAACAACTTCAAATCCTTATTCTGGATCCAATCACAGTCAAGCCGAGCCATCCACCGTTTTGGTAATCCAAGGAGGAGGCGACAACTGTACTGTCAAGTTTGTTTTAAGGTGAGAATAATGTAATATCCTCCTTTTACACCACCATGAAGTGCTTGTGAAAGTCAAGTTATCCAAAGAATAAAGCATATCATACAATACAAGTTTCCGTTTAACAGTATTGAAAGATATTCAAAATATGTAGCATAAAGTAACTTAAAAGTGTGCACATTCTTCTCAGGTTCCAACACGCGCATGTTACGAATATTTTGGCCTATGCCTGACACTAAAAGATATCCATCCCTACCAGTAAAGAACCTAACAAAAATAAAAAATTAGAAACAACGGAAGACTAAAAAGAGAGGAAAAAATGGGATTTCAACAAAAAGTTAGAAACAACACGTACTTTTTGAGAACCTCTTGTTGATGTATCTTAGCTGGACCATGTATCAGATTATAAACAAGTTCAGCAAACGTAGACCACGCCCTTTCTGGACAAGAAGCAAACATATCAGCTGTCTTTGTCTGCAATTTGAGGTCAAGAGCCATCATGAAAGATCCCCATTTTTTAAGAACATCAGCATGTTCTTGTTGGAATTCTGTTATCAGTTTAAACTGATGGGTCAAGTTGCTGATTGTAACTTCCAAGTCGAAGTTACTTGGAGGCGAAGCTTTAGTCCAGCTGTTGATTTTAGCAGCACCCGTATCTCCAATCTGTCCTGGCCATAATATAGACTTCAAAAACTCTTCTGTTGGAGCGCCAAGAGCTACACCGTTTGATTTCATGGCACGTGATATTATCTTCTTTTCATATAGTTCTATGGCCTTAGTTTGGATGATAATATCGATGTCTTCAGATGTGATGACGTCTTTGAGCTCTTTACCATTGTCTTTAATATCGGAAGTCAAAAACTTGATGAACGACTTCACAAGTTTACAAATTTTCTCTTCCTCTTTATTCTTTTTGCATTCTTCAATGACAGGGTCTTTAAATCTGATAATGATCCTTTTGAAGTTATCCTTAACAAGCTTGGCACGTACTTTAGATGAACATTTCTTTGGTATTAAAGACTTAATGTCGAATGAAGACAAGTCTTCTTGTTCATTTACTTTTTCTAATGCTTCATCTAAGTTCTTCTTTTCAGCTTCAAAGGATTCATTAAAAACTCTTTCTTGTTTCTTCTTTTTTTTATCAAGTTTTTCTTTTTCGATTTGTTTGAGACGCTCTTGTTCCTTCTTTCTTGCTTCATTTTTCAGCTGAAGATTCTTCGCTATAGTCGTCCTTTCTTTGACAGCCGCTTTGTTGTACGCCGTGATGTCAATGTGAAAGTCAATGCTTATCGTTCCACATACTTCTCCTTTGTATCCCGTACGCGGAACTAACTCGAGTACTACAGGAGGTGGTCGATGGCCACCAGATAGAGCTCCATGCAAATTTGAGTAGGTATCAAATTTTTCAAAACGTTCTTTGATAAACTCTGAAATGTCAAGGATTGCTTCACCCATATAATCATCTGAAGAGAACTTATCCTTATCCCTTTTCAAA